>VOQK01012936.1:37827-74027 GCA_015052645.1 Benitochromis conjunctus
AGAAGGAAATGCTGAAAAATCAGAGCTCTGAGAATAAGATACAGTTAAGTCCAGAAATATTTGGACAATAACACGTTTTGTGATTTTGCCACAATTGTGGCTTTTTAATCAAATATCCGACAGAAGTGCACATTTTTAGACTTTTTATTAGTCAGTACATGTGCAGGAAGCCATCAGTAATCTGGGGGGAAAAAACAAAATAAAGCAACCAGAAAGAGAGAAAAAACTTCAGGAGTTGCCAAATCAACAATCTGGTAAATTCTTATAAAAATGTCATGCACTGGACAATTCAGGAACAGCAAAAGGCCCAAAGAAGATGATCAAAGCTGGGATAAGGGAAGAAATCATTAGAAATAAATATATTATAGGTTAATTGGAAACACTAAGTTGCCCATAGGTGAAAATGCGGGAGTGAAGGTGAGTACGGATGGTTGTCTGTGCATATGTATTAGCCCTGTGACAGACTGACGACCTGTCCAGGGTGTACCCCGCCTCTCGCCCTAAGGCAGCTGGGATAGGCTCCAGCGCCCCCCGCGACCCTGAAAAGAATAAGCGGAAGCGAATGGATATATTAGTGTTTTATCTTTCTTTTATTCAGATTTTAGTAACGTTCTCTTGAAATATTTCCTCTTTTACTGTAAAGCACTCTAAGTTGCATGTGCTTTGTGAACTGTGTTATATAAATAAACATATTAGAATTATGACCCCAAGCAGCATCAAAATTATGAAAAATAATAATAATAGAGCCATTCTCATCGCATTGCAAGAAAACAAACCTAATGTTAAACTGCATAGACACACACATATTAATATATGGTACAGCAGCAATTCTTGCAATTTAAATGGGATCATTACTATAATTATAACTGTACAAAATAAACATTTGTAATACATTGTTTAATTTTCGATGAATGCTTAATTTTCCACAGAGAATAAAAGTAAAATGTAATCATGAATGGCAAAATGCGAGATAGTTAAAGTCAAAATATGCAAATGACCCATTCTTTCTTTCAGAACTATCCTAATCCCATTGGATACAACACACTATGTCTTTTTTTGATATAGCGTTTACACAGGCTATTAAAGGTGAAATATGAATGAATGTGTCAGTTTAGGGATATGTGTGGTCAGGATATGAAAATGTTTGCAAATTAGCAGCTTAACCTGAGAAAGAATATGAGACGTAAGCCACAACACTGGGCAAAAGCCTGAGTACTCAAAGCTCTTGATTTATGCCACGTAGCGATCCATTCGTATGTATACTGTACTCTTAGCTTCAGAACATTGTTGCCATAAATAAACCTAGAATGATGCAGGAAGTGGAAAAATATCTGCTGAGCATCAACCTCCTCCACCTGGATTCCTGTTCATGTCATGAATTTAGTTCAACAACAAGCCTACATAGTTTGTATATTTGGATTGACATACATATCTACCTTCACATTTTCTTCAGCTGCTGTTTTCAGGATCTTTCATGTGTGACTCTCTTGGCTGTTTACATTAGTTAAATAATGACAGCATCTACAAACACTCAGTGGTAGCTTACATGCGTCTGTGGGTGTATGTGGCAGTGTGTGAACGGGAGTGCAAGAACAGAGATAAAGCAGTCAGAGAAAGAAGACAGCAGGGAGTATGAGCAGCCTTATAATAACCAGTGGTAGTAATAGAGAAAAGAGGCTGATTTGAAGAAGTGGGACCTGTTTGTAGGAAGAGTCGCTTGCACTGCAACGTGCTGTTAATACCAGGTATTAAAAGCTCAAGCAAATATTGAAGGGGCTAGGCATAGGCTAATAAATAATGCAAATCCACTTTAAATGCTTTTCATAAACTGCAGAGAGCTTAGACAGGGCACAGCCAGTGACCTCCTTGTTAGCATATAGGACTCAAGAGCCATATTTGAAGGCATAAAATGTGATAAAAAAAAAATCTTTTTCTTAGGACACAAGGACACTGATTACCATTTTAGAGGTATTTTGGTCATGGAAAACTTTCTATGATTATAGGCATTATCTAAGTGTCACGAGACGATTTTACTTTGAACTAAGTCATCAACAGTATTATTTTTGTACTTCTTAAGTTACAATATACAATTACTTCCTCTCCCCATATTAGCTCGCTTACTGTGCAGTAATGTGCACTTGTTATATTTAACAGCACAAACAGAAAAAAGACAACAACTCCAGCTAAAATATTAAGTCAAAAGTTTTGCTTGTTTATGTTTAAGAAGTATGAAATGATGCCATATTTCAGCAGGAAACCAAAATAAAACAACTGGAGGATGGCTATCGTGTAACAAATCATTTAATGTGGCATGACATGTGTATGAAAGCTCCTCTGTCTGAGCTCTCATGTGTATAAAATAAATTATAGATAATGAATAATTAATGAAGCTGCCACTGTTATATCGGTAATATCATTTTGGGTACACTTTAGGGAACCCTATGTTGATGGAAGTATTAACATTTGTAACGTAAATCCAGCAGCTGTAGTCATCCTTGTCAGTGGCAGTAATGAGCGAGTATACGTGGGTGTCTAATGCTACTGTACACGAGGCTAAATTTTGTGTTGTGTTTGGTGTAGACACAATATTAAACTAACTGAAGGTAGAAGCATGTGTCACACACCTGGGGCTTGAGAATTGCAAACTGCATATAGTGTTACTGTTTATTAGAATACTAATCATTATCTTAATATTTGTCCTGTGACAGCTGGGATGGGTTCTAACCCCCTGCAACCCTTCATATCTTCATATGATTTTCTGGAAAATCAATTGAGAAAATCTCTTTTTGCTATAAATGTATCCTATCAATGTATGTATTTATTCCTAAAAGCCAATTCCTGTACATTGGCTATGTGTGTCGCCATGTTGCACTACAACAGCTTTCTGAAATAACACACTTGCTCTAATCCAACGCCTTAGTGCATGCTAACAACACGGAGGGTATAAACATGACTCTGGGGTCCTTCTGAACACAGAAACAAATGAGTGAGAGCTGACATCCCACTTCAAATTGTCTTCACACTAACAAAATAATGGCTAAGCCATTGGAGCAAAAAGGGATGTTCTAATGTTGTGACCAGTTTCACACTGGCGTCTACATGCCTATCACTACAGTCATGATAATTACAAAGCACCAGAGTTATTATCGTACCTGCTGCTGAGATAAAGTAATCTCCTGTAGATGTGAGGACAAAATAGACACCTTAATTTAAAATGCTAACCCATGCCTGAGATTGAACACGGCATGGTGTTCTATGGCTGGAGGACAAAAAAACAGAAAAAATGTGCTCAGCACACAGTCAGTAGCTGTCATTGTCAAACATGTACAGCTGCAGTGTGGCTCTGTGGAATTTAGCAGAATGAACGTTATGCTATGCTCATTTGGTATCTGAATTTACCAAAGAGGGGCAATTTTGGAAAGTATGATTGAACAGCGAATAATCATTACATTTTTGTCACACATATTAATCGCTTCGAAGGATAGTGCTGTTACGGCATGTGCCACTGGGTCAGAATCAGCCGATAATGGTGGTCAGCTTTAAATAAACAACGTTGAATCAGGTGGAAGCAGCCTAATCACATCTCTGTCTCAGTGCATAATAAGACAATCAACAAGCGCCGTCAACATAATTTCTCAAACCATGCCGCTGATTCACAAGCCTAAAAATTCTTTTACCACTTGATGACATGATGTAATGCTCAGGACTGGTGGCTTAGGGACAGACGGCAAGGCTTTTAGATGGCTTTGTTATCTTCAGTGTTCTTCTACCACAAAGTGCAATTTCACTGTTGGTCCTGAACCTTTATCATTCAATGTACCACAAGAGGATAAGGACACGTCAACCGGTAAAAAGTTCCACATGGAAAAGTCTTACCCTCTTTCTTGACTCAGTCTATCAACCCCACCACACATCACCCTCTTTCATCCTACTTTCATTTCTCAACTCTGTCTATGGTTTGTTTGACACATTTAGGGGCTCAGTCGCTCTCATCAATGACAGAGACACACAAGGTTGAGTTTGATAAAAAGAAGCAGATTTAGAACCTCAGAACGAGCAACAAGTGCAAAGTCTAACTATTCAAAGGAGGCTAGAAAGGTTAAGAGTTCTATGCTGAATAATCAGAAATATGTTCCTCACAAAATATGCTGCAGACCGTGACACTAATTCATAAGAGGCAAAATCTGATGTAACCACCACATTTTTTAGAAGCAGAGCTTAAAATATTCTTTGATGAAATTATCTTCCAAAGAAGCATGAAATGGGTTTTGACTATCACTAGTACAAAAACTTCACGGAAGTTTTGACACAAAAATCAGTGACCAATTATGGCCAAGTCCCAAACAAACTCCAGAAACAAAGGATCTTGCAGATTATCTTAACCAACAGTGTCTAAATTAAAGCCAGTGTAGTAGCTTTCCATATTAATAAGATAACAAAGATTATTAATTCGATTCAGTTCCACTTCAGAAATGTAAAGACTTGTACGTGTATCAACTGCCTATACTCACAATGAATAAGCTGTCCTAACTTAGCCACCTTTAGTAAGCTTTACTTGGTTTTGGGAACTAATTAGTTCTGGGAACTATATAGATTTTACAGTGTGGCAAATAGGTTGGATGGGCAACAGAAGCTGGTAATAACATTTTTTCACTTGCTAATGTCTGACTAACTTTATCTCTGATTGGTAGAACCATTACTGTACCTCCACAGCATCATTTGTCAGACTCTGACAAATGCAGATGAATTCAAATAAGTAACAGGATCAAGAGAAACTGCTTTCTGTTAATGCTCCATTTAAATGCAAAGAGTCATTCTGCCTCCCCTAGTTAGTGGTACTACTTTGCACACTGGATCATCAAAGCAAGCAGAGCCAGAAGAAAACCCGGCAGAGCAGAGATAGGGAAGAGGGCAGAGGGAGGAAAAGCCCTAAGAGGAGGGTTTCAAATCAGAAGAGCCACACAAGTCTGCTTAGTTTTACTTGATTTTTCCCAACTTGTCTTCATGATGGACTATGTTTGCCAAAGGCATTCATATTCTCAAACATGATGTATCCTGCACCAAGGTTTTTAACTGAGCGACTGTTTTACATCTGCCTAAAAGGGCTGGGGTTTTAAAGAATCAGATGCATTCTCAGAATAGACGCCTGTGCTTTTACGGCCCCCATTAACTGTGACAAGGTTTATTCTGCTCAACACTTATGTGTTTCCAGAAACATTTCAAAGGTGATGCAAATAAAAATTACATAAACATGTCTTCTTTCATATTTATTTTGAAAACTCTAACTCCTGAACGACAGTAACTGTCAAACTGCCAACACTCAATTCATGTGTTCTTGAAGTCTAGCTGATTACCCTCATTTTTCAGGCCGGCCTCTGTTACAAAAATGATGTGGCACAGTGGGGCGTGTCTGACTTTGATTTACAGGTGTGTCTGCACTTCTTCAAGCACAAGAAGATTGTCCCAACGAGATGAGGTAATTAAGTGTAGAGTTATGAAAAACAGACTAGCTGCCAATTTGGTGTGGTTCATTAAATTGTAATTAAATTACCTGACAAAACCTTGTCATTTCGAAAACAGACTCAAGATGCTACACGATATAGATGACGCACAAAAATCAAGTAATTGCCAATAGGGTCAGTACCCATAGTTGTACCAG
Source organism: Benitochromis conjunctus (assembly GCA_015052645.1). Taxonomy (NCBI): domain Eukaryota; kingdom Metazoa; phylum Chordata; class Actinopteri; order Cichliformes; family Cichlidae; genus Benitochromis; species Benitochromis conjunctus. Next base: position 43,487 of record VOQK01012936.1, read on the forward strand.
TTACTATAAAAGTATATTTTATATTAAAAATAAAAACAATTTTGAACAATTTGTCTACTGCCAACCTGAAATAAACAAAGTGTCTTTTTTTTTTTAATTTCTACTAAGATTTATGAATATTTATCACAAAGGACATTAGAACAATGAAAAAGGAAAGGGTAGGTAACAAAAGGTCTCGTGTCCACCTGTGTGGATTACCCTGTTTTATGGCTCAAAAAGGAGTGCAATTTACTCTTGACCAAGAAATATGTTCTTGTTACCTGTAGAACAACTGGCAGTTACCTGTCCTACACTTCATACAGCATTTTTAACTGTCACATCTCTTGCAAACCTCTGATCTAGAAACAAAATTCTAGAGGCTGCCAGGTCTCAAAGGATGCCCGCAGTGATATTAACTCGAACGTATTTTGACAACATAAAGAACATTTAAGCACTTTCTATGGGAGTTAAATTTAAACTGCAGATGTCACCTTAAAAAGTAAATTAAGTTTATTATATAAACAATAGCAGAAACGCTCTCATGTCTCCTTCTACATAGCTCCAACACTGAGTCTTGGCATCTCACCTCCTGCATTACAATGATGCTCGAAGGTTCAGAAGAAACACCATGGTGAAAAGAAACTGCAAAGCTGAAGGGCGTAACGTGTTCCTTTTTAGCTGCAATGTTTCATGTCATTGGTATTCTACTGGCTGGTGGGCACAAATCAATACTATTGAGCTGCTGGTGCCCAATAAACTAAGTTGTTGTCTCAATTGCAGTCTCTTTAACATCTCCGAGAGAATTTAAAGCCCTTGGAAAAATTCAAGGTAGAATGTCTATCTGCAGGGTTATCACACAAGGTGTCTTGACAAATACTATAACTGTGCATAATTACCCTGGGCCTCAGAATGGACCGGAGGGTTTGACAGGCAGATGGTTTTCTACTGAGCAAAACTCACTACATGACCAAGATAAACATATTTTCACTTTAACAGACTGCCGGATAAGCCAGCTTGACAGCAAATCAATTCTTTTTCCTGTGTTACATAATGATGCTTTGTTTAAAAAAAGAAAAAAAGGCTGATGAAGGCTAATGCAGGAATGTAGCTCCCAATTTATATGTATTCTAACTTTTATTTTAAGACATGCATGAATAAAATCTCCACTGAACTTAATTAATGATTGGAATGGTGTTTTGATTGGTGGCGTCAATGGCTGCTAGTGCTGGTGAGGCCAATGTTGCAGTGGTAAAAATACATCATAAAAGTTCTGCATTAAAAATGTGTGTCAAATAAAAGCTGTTATTGCTATTAAAATGCAAGTTAAAGTAAATGTTCCCTCACTTTCTGTCATACATGTACTGGGACTGGTGAATAATGCCATAGTTTCATTTAATGAGCAGAGTGATCCTGAAGCTCAGACTGTTTGGAACGCTCAGACTTTAAACACCGTTGCTCTTCTGTGTGTGCTGTGCACATTATAGGGGTTGAGCAGAAAACAAGTTTTTTGACTGTAAAGGAACATTAAATTTATTTGGTTTTCCTAAGCAAGAAAACACAAGACAAGTGTGGGAGCTTAATTTTTGGCCAACAAGGTATGGTAAAAAGGCACTGCTGCATCTATAAAAGGCATGGTTAAGGAGTCACAACCACAAGCATCACTGAAATGTTTGTTTAGTGTTGATAATCAGTTTCACTGAAGATAGTCTCCACGTATAATGTAGCTAAGCTGTTTCTTCAGGAGTTTACGCACTGTTGCAATCTGTTTCTGTGTGTGTAAGAGTGATTAAAATTAACTGTAGCCCAATGAGGCTTCATGAACCTACTTAGCAGGTTTTTTTCTTTGTTTAACTAATGAATGATTTATCAAAGTAGAAAGGGTACTGGAGTAACTGCAAGTGAAAGAGGTGATTCTGACAAGCACAGGTTCTGTCGGTGGTAAACAGGAGAGGGGCAACCACTCAGAATAATGTGGGCTTTGCCTGGAAGAGCTAAGAGGATGAACACAGGGACTGCAGAATGTCCTAGTAATATATATAATATATATGCAAAGCTATTCTAGTGGAGTCTAAGACAAAAAAGAGGAGCTGGGAAATTAGCATATTAGGTTACCTTTAAGTATCAAAAGGATCATTATTAGATGCATTATGCTGTAATTCATTAATTTCCAAAGAAATAGTGCAGTAAGTAACGTAAAGACAATTATTAGCTGTCCATTTTCTTCTGCTCATCAAGTTTATCCAATCCCAGCTGTCGTAGGACGAGAGCCAGGGTACAACCCAGACAGGTCACCAGCCTACCGCAGGAGCTTCAACAAGGTTATATGTTAAATCCTGAATTGACAGTAAAGTTAAGAATAGAAAAATGTGAAGGAAAATAAAAAACTTAACCAAAGGATGATATTTAACCTTCCTTTCTCCTGCTATCACTAAGTACCAGTATGACAAGTGAGAACTGGAACACTACAGTATAGTGTACAGAGTAAATGTACTTACACTGCACCACTTACTCTGGTTGTGGTTACAAGGGCTTGTGCTGGAAAAGCTATTTTTGATTAGTATGCTGCATTTAAAAATGAAGTGTTCCTTTGAAATATAATTCACATTGAACTTTTGTTCCAGGAATACATTAACTCACCTACCACTTTCTACCAGATAACACAAAAGTGACTGAACAGAGGCAAGACTTAATGCTGGCTGGAACGCAAGAAAAAAAGTTTGTGTTAAATATATGAACTCAACAGCCACTTTCTTGGGTAATATTTGCTAGGTCTGTGTTGGATGCCCTTTTGCCTTAACTTATTCAATAACATTCCTCGGGTATTTTGAACTATATTGATGTGACAGTATCACAGGGTTGCTGCAGAGTTGTTGGCTGTTGGCTATGTCTGCTACACTCTTAAAAATAACAGTATTTGTTTGGTTACTGCTATTCTACATTGTAAGGCAACATTAGTCCTTAACGCAGTGCAGTTTTTTATGCATGACCTCCAGAAGTGGGCTCACAACAGGCTCCTCTAATGACAGGATGTCACACAGCTTTATATCAACTCTTCATCTCTTATCCAGCAGGATCGAAGAGGAACATTCAAGTCATCCGAGCATGTGCTCATCTCGTCTGAAATCAACCTTCTCTAATGGGTCAAAGGAAGATGAAAAGCAAGTTTTGTGACACTGCTGCCCCCTGAGGATCGCCAGGAAGTATAATCAGCAATGACCCATGCTAGACTCCTCCAGTCCCAGGGAGTCCGTTAACATACCCATTTTGCCCCAGGGGAAGTATGCCCAGAACAGCGGAACAAGCGCTTGACAACAGCAAATGAATGATGAAATCCCGGACGTCTGCCAGCTCCTTTCACAAATCGCCAACAACCAACCACTTTAAATCAGCAGCCTATAACAGACACCACAAGTTTTCCTCTTAGATGTGAGCTTGTACTACGAGTTCCAAAAACTAAGTCCACCTTAAATGAAGATATATGTGAAGAGAGATAAGAGCCCAGGTCACCTGGGCTGACATGTGACAAACTTGAGCAATAGAAGCAACAAGAGACTAAATGTGGGGAAACAAACTGTCAGTAGGGTGATGATTGCAGCAGGGTCCAAGATAATAAGATTGTTTTGCATAAATCACTGAGGAAACCTAGCGAGCAATCAACTGGCGTTGTCTGTCAGTCCAAGCATTCCTTCAGACCTGTCTCAGTACTGGAGAGAATAATTCGATTTTCTCCAAGGTGGTCACTGCGCAATAAATCAGCTTCTTCTTTACTTTTTCTAGTGTGTGATTTGGTGCAATATAAATAAAACTCAATTGAAATAATTAAAATGAGATAAAAGGGTATCTCTATAATATATTTTAGTTTTATTTTTTTAAAGGGTAAAATCTGAGATTAAGATTATTTATTTGTCACTGTAAAAAGATTTTTACAGTTTTTTTTAAAATACACAAAAATATCAGTAATAATAAAAAGAACTATTAAAGAAAATAGCAATAAAAGAGTTTTATATAAATATAAAGGAGGCGTAATACATATAAAAATTAATTAATAAAAATTGTTGGTGGGAGTTTCTCAAAACACTGTAGTCCGCTGTAACACAGGCCTAGAGACTGGTTGGCGACTGTTGTTAAACACCGGCAGCTTGGTAAAAATGAATATTCACAGAGAGCTGTGAGTTTTTGCTGGAGGTTGCTGGTAATCACTGTGTGGTCGACCTTTACAGCTCCAGTCATGAAGGCCGAGAGACTGGTCGTCCCCAGTCACCATCGAAAAATGTGTTGTGGTTCCTGGAACTTGCTACCAAAGACTCACTAAGAGACAGTGGAAAATTGCAACACACACTGAAAACAGAGACCACGTGCACCTTTTTGGTTTTTGCACAACTTTATCTTTGATGCAGAGAGTGTTATGTTCATTAGGCCTGTGTGACTTGTTACATGGGAGTCCTTAAAAAGTTAGTAGTCATTATGGAGGTTTAGAGTGACTTATTTTTCTATACGTCAGAGAGAAAATTGCCTTCATAAAACAGAGGAAAAACAAGAAATTATCTACTTATAGATTATGTACAAAAACACAAAAACATTATTTTGCATGGCAGTAGTTGTCAGTCCTTTTGGCACGAATCATTCAGTCACCAGGAAAAATAACTTAGCTTTATGTAACACATTGTCTTAGTCTCATCTGGTTCCTCGTAGCTGTGTATGAATGATGTTAATTGAGCTCCACCAGCAGAAGAATGGAAGAGAGCACCGGGGAAAACACTGCAGCCATAAAAAGACAGCAAAACCAACCACAAGTAGAAAAAAGTTTCAATACATTTTCAAACAGACACAAATCCTATCTCAGTTAAAGGATATTTTGGTGCATCTTTGCTCCCTTTTCCTTATTCACCTGTCAACAAATTATTTAATTAAAAGTCTTGGGGATCAACAAACTCGTGGATAGCAGGAGCCACTTTAGCTCAGTGACCTGCAGCCCTCCACTTTCCAGCCTATCTTCACCGCTCCACAATTTAATGAAGCTGAAAATGCCCCAAAAATAGTAATAAATAAAAACCCAACAAGTTCTTTGTTGGTAAATGTGAGACGAGCCTTTTGTTCTTTTGGGTCAGTATTAGTTTTCACCTTGGGACTCTCCCATGGCTGCCATTTTTCCACATTCCCTTTCTAATTGTTGAATTTTGAACAGTGGTAAGTCAGGCCTGCAGCTCTTTAGACGTTTCTCTGGGTTTTTTGTGAACTCCTGGATAAGTCGTTAATGTGCTCCTGGAGTAATTTTGGTAGGACGGCCACTCCTGGGAAGGTACATCCATTGTTCTGTGGATAATGACTCTCACTGTGGTTTGCTGGAGTCCCAAAGCCTTAGAAATGGATTTGTAACCTTTTCGAAGTGAATGACTTTGATTTTCATCTGTTCTGGAGTCTCTTTAGATTGTGGCATGTTTTTCTTTTTAAGATATTTTAGCCCACTTCACTTTGTCCTTAGGTTCTATTCAAGCGCTTTCTTGATTCAGCAGGTCTGAGGCAGTAATCAGGCCTCACTATGGCTTGTGAATTTGACTCAGCTTTCCAAAAAATGTGGTTAACCACAATTACTTCATGATTTATCAAGGGAGACAGTTACTTTTTCACTTATTTACCCTTAATAAATGTTGTATTTACTCAGGTTGTCTTTGACTAATATTAAAATTTGTTTGATGACCTGAAACATTTAAGTGTGACAAATATGAAAAAAAAAACTGGGCAAATACTTTTTATAGCATTGTAGCATTAATGGTAATACGCTACAGTTTTCATGGAAACTATTTGTTGGCTTACACTTGCTTGTAGTAAGTATTGCCTGGAATGCTGTTGTCTCGCAAAATGTGTCTATAGATAGCAAAATATTATCAAAAGAAAAGGAAAATAAAAAGCATAAAAGGTGTGGGAGGAAATTGCTCTGAAAATCAATTTAAGAAGTTGCTTTAAGCGCTCCATCCAAGAGTTCCTAAAACACTCAGTAAATTGTCTGTTCTGGATAAAAAGAGAGCCCAATAAATAAATCCGTTAAAACCTTAATATCTAATATAAATTTTAATGTACACCTCGGTTGGTTATCTGAAGGAATTTTGATCGTTCCCACTCTTCTAAGGTTTTCTAAGGAAAGATTTTTCCAAAATTTTGTTACTAAATATAAAATAATGTTTAATTGATTTACAATATTCCTCTTCAAGGAAAAAGCGAAAACATTCAATTGTTTTTAATTTGTTTGATCTGAAAATAACATTTTTATATCCTCTATATTTTAAAACATTTAAAATAACATCAACACTAGCAACGAGTCGCTTCAAAAACTCTGGCTGCCATTCATCTGTAGTAGTTGTGCTCAGATAGCAAAGTTATTGTGGACTGGATTTGCCCCGCCGTCTGTCGCTCTGGCTGTCAGTCCACTGTTTACCTCAGTAAGGTGAGCTGTTGAGGATATCCTGAACCTTTCGTTAGTAAGCGTTGCTATTTCTGCTGATGTTAGCTGCTGTTAGTCAGAGTGAAACTATGTTTGAAGTGGGTCGAAAATTGTTGGAATCTTTATCACAGGGAAAGCGTGATTTTTAGGGCACTTGAGCCTAACATTAGCTGACATAATGTTAGCTTATAACCAGTAGTTCCTGTTTAGTCGGCTTTAGCCAGCAGTCTGAAGACGTTTGTTGCTAAAGACCAGCCACATACGTAAAACATGATTAGTTGGAAGTCAGACATCCTTCCCGGTCACTTCAATCAAATTTGGCAGGGCAATAGGCTGGTTCAATAAACTGGTGCCCACTCCTATGTATTTTTAATGGATTCATTCTAAGTTCATGAGAAAGCATTAATTTGTTGGAAGACATAATTACAGTTCAATATCTTTTTTTCTATTAAATAACCTTAAAAAAATACCTTTAATATTAACCTTTAATTACCTGTTTTGTGCATTTTAGGTGTGTGTGTACATGCGTGTCCATGTGTGTGTGAGACTTATAAATTAGGCATGGTACATTCATGAAGAAATGCTAACTCCTTCTAGTGTTTTTGTTTGGAAACACCTGCCTGTTACTGAAAACAGGGTGAATAAGATCGACAAGACTGAACCCAACTCTACATTTACTGAAACAGTAAGCTTAATAAGCTGAAATTATTTCACCCAAACCAAGTAAAGAAGAGTGGGCGATCATTTTCTGTGTGAGCGCAACCCTGCTCACAATACAAACAGTCATTTGTCCTATTGTTTAATAAACATATTCATTACTGCAGCTTTAAAAAGCTATATACTTTTTTCTGCATTCAAGCTAAATGGCAAAAACCCTGTGAAAATCAGTCTGAATTTAGAGCCACAGTCAGAAATGCTCTTTCAATGTTCTGCAGCATATCTAAGAACCTCTATTCTTCACACCAAGGGGCATTTTGGGCATTTCATTCAAAAGTGAATAGCTTTCAATAAAGGTGTGAAAGAAACGAGAATACAAGAATTCATAGGGTCCCGATTCCTCACAGCACATTTGAATGGCATGCAGTAAAATCAAATGCCTTCCTAACTGACGTGGAAAACTACGTAGTGCACTGTGCATATAAGGCAGTCAAAACACACTATTTGCCATACAGCTCGCAGAAGGTGATGAAGGTCATCGATCCCCGAGTTTCCAGCAGCCTATCTGAATTTCTTTTGCAGCAGCATGGCCAAGCACAAACTCTGCTTTTCTGCTTAACAGCATCAAAGGTTTGCAGCTTATGGTTTAAATCAGCTACTGCTTCACTTGTTCTTTCTGCTGCATTTCAATTAAACTCTGACTATGGATAAACATGTTCATCTAATTATTTTTTCCTTTTGCCCTTGTTGGACCGTGACCCCGCCATGACTGCACTTGGCAGTTGGTATAAGGTGTTTGTGATGTGTTTGTGGTTAGTATGAGGTGGTGTTGCTAAATGTGGTGCTGTGCATTAAGACCGGACTTCTACACTTATGTCCAGTCCATCCAAAGGAAATTGTTCCAAAACTATTGTGGTTTGTTCAAATGCAATTTTGCAAACCTAAGCCATCCTGTCATGCTGTTCTTTTTAAAGGGAAAACTTTCCCCTGGCAAACCTTCCAAATAAGCAATATTTCTTTAGTCCTCTTGTAATTGCATCGGATGTTTATTCTGAGATGTAGCTCTTGGGCTTTTTGCAATTTCTCCTATGTCAGTCTCTGACCGTAGCATGACTTTGATATGAAGTCCACTTATAGGAAGATTGTGGCATTTTGTTAACACACCTGAATGTTTTAGAACAGAAAGAAGCTCTGGTTTTATTGGGTGGTTGCACTTGCGGATGATCAGTTAATCGAGTGCATATGATTAGAAGCATCTGGCTGCTACATACCATCACATTTCCTCATGAAGCATTAAGGGTACATTAAGTTTTTCACAGGACTACATACAGTAGTGTGACCTTTTTTTTCCACATTAATATATAAGGTTTCAAACATTATTTCTGCCATGCAGTATTGCAGTACTGCAGTACTATACTACATCATAAGCACTGCAGTACTGCAGTATTTCTGATATAGGCTCTGCATACATTCTATATGACTTTACACATAAAATAGCTAAATCAGAATAAATAAAGGTTGTGAAGATTTCAGCTTCACAACCTGTTTTATACTAAACGTTTCACAAACTATTACAAACTGACAACTTGAAAAGTCTGGGAATACAAAATGTTTGGCAATATTTGCCACATAACATATCATTGAAATAATAAATATTGTAGACAAATACACAGTAAAAGATATATTATGTTTATTATATTCTAGAACTACATTTACTTGCAAAATCTTTCAGTTTTGGACAAAACATTTGAAAATAACTGTCATAAGACTAGCAGCAAAATGAATGTAGCTCCCCTTACTTCACATCCTCCCCAGTTCAAAACCATTGAGTTATCCTGTCAGGATGGCTCCAAAAATGGATTAAGATTTGAGTTTTGGACCTGAAGTTCCCCTCCAGCAGTTGACATAATGCTTCAAATTAGTTTGTGGGAAATTTGTTTTCATTAAATATGTCATTATTTTAGAGTGAACATCCACAGAGTATAATGAACCATCTGGAAAATAACACAGCACATAAAAGCAGTGGCAAGCCGGCTTTATAGCTGAATAGTGGGTTATTCTGCATTGTGTTTTTGCACAACAACAGCACTGTTTATAACTTGGTATCTATCACATTGGGTTTAGCAAAATAAATAACTCGAGTATCAAGAACCAGACTGCAAAGCTAAGTAGGTTGATTGATGCCTTTCCACGAGACTGGATTTTTAAATGTGGGTACTGTACTTATGGCCATTTCCTTTTTCATTAGTACATACTGTATTCTTCCAACCATGATTCCCTTAACTTTGATGGTTTCATATTTTTGTGGTTGTGTACAGCACAAAAAAACATTTTTCTCAAGGCTTATGGTACAGAGGTGTGCCAAAAATAAGACTAATGAGAGGCCAGAGGAGCACACGTCTATGCTGGAGCCAGAAATCTTTTAGCGACTAAGCTAATGGTGAATAAGAGACTGGCAGTGGAAACTGGAAGACCTGCAGGATTCACCCACAGCTTTTCACCCACTTGGTCCAAATATTCATTAATTACCTCAGCAGCCTTTGGGATATATAACAGAGTGTCACGAGGAACTGCAGATTATCGTTCCTACTGCTGAGCAATAATTTAACGTCTTAACATCAGAAGTGGCCCTGTGTGGTCAGGGTTTAGGGGTAGAGTTTGTCATAGAATTTTCACATATTCAAAACACCCAAAAGAAAAAGCTTCTAACAAAAAAAAGATATAATGTAAAAAATGTACGAGACTTTGTTTTTGATGACATACCTACGTAGAATGTGGCTTAAACACTTTGTTTAATCATATCTCATTCACACCCATTCACATTAGATTTATTATGTGACACCACACTGCATTTGGGAATAAATACATAAATAATGGGAGATTTTGACCTAAATAACTATCTGAACCCACATATACCTCCAAAGAACCCACATTTCTTCTGATTTTTTAAAGTGGCAATAGTTCTCCAGGCTTTCTGAATGTCATGGTCTCTGACTCAGCAGTTTGAGTTTGTTGAGGACTCTTTGCAGTACTTAACAGATCACTTAAGTGTGAGCTCTGTATAGTTTAGCATTCTACTGAACTGCATCTGAGTTTATTTCTAGTTCTGGCTTTTGTTATTCCTGGTCTCATCTGTGTCCCGCCACCTGCATCTGCTTTGTAGTTTTTCTTTAAAAATTGTCAGTTACAAGAACTTAGGATTAACTAAGAATTAGTGAAAAAGCAGCCTGAAGATTTTTTCATGATTCTAGCAGGTCTTCTGCACCAACAAGCTGCCAGTAAGGTGAGTTTAACTGGGAACCAAAACTGAAGCAAAAAACGTTTAAAGCATTATTAAGCTGCATGGCTCGCTGTGGCTGTAAGGCAGTAAGTAAAGCCAGCAATGGACTGTCAGCACTTCCAGGCTTTGGAGACAGCTGCTATTAAAATGACTGAAAGGAACCTCCAGCGGGTTAGGCTTGTTAATTTTAAGAATACTTCTGTTGGTTTATAAAGCCGTTTAGGGCCTAAATACACTTCTGAAGTGCATCAAGAAGCATTTCCAATGGTCTGGGACAGATCTGCCTACTGTCTCCTATCTCACTCAGCTCTTATATACTGGGTCGAACTGTAGATTTGAGTTCTCATCTATTATATTATTGTTAGTCCATTAATTATAGTCAGTTACACTTTTCTCTTTTTAAACTGTCTTGTTTCTTTTACACATTTTTCAGCTTTTCAGCCTTTTCTGTCTCTGCTGAACCACTTTGAATTGCTTTTTGCTTTAGAGAGGATCTACAGACAAATGCACTTCCCTTAAGTAGTAAAAAGCCAAGCCAATGATGTCTAAATGAATTCTAGCAACCACAAACCCTGTATACAAAAACATCCTGTGCTTTCCTCTGCCCACTGCTCACTTAAAAATCGGTATGCTGTATATTTGCAGCAGAGATAATACAATTCTTTTTAGAAGAGCTCAGAGTACTCGGTGTAGAACAGATGTTCTTTTCCAGCTGCTGCTTTTCACACATGAGAGCTGCCCAGTGTGAGCACACTCTATAACTGGTCTGGAGTGAGCTGCTCCACTGCGGCCAGTGTGCAATAAAAATTGTGATCAGTGACACTGAGACACTAACACAACTACATTCCTGCCTGTCAGTGGAGTTTTTTGGGTCAGTCTAAAGCTGGATTTATGCCACTGTACTGCGGTAAATGTTAGATTCAGTTTTACAATTCTCTTAAAACACACACCATGTGTCAATAAGAAGGCTGCAACAGGTTTTGCTTGCTGCAACAATCTGCCTGCACACACCAGCGATTGTTAGACCCCAGTTTTTACACCATCCAAAGGTACCATTTTTGGATATCAAATTCCTATGCCTAGTCATGTTGGGAGAATTACTGCATAAAAACATGTTTCTTTTGTCTTTTGTTGTTTGTTTGTTGGCCTAGTTATGAACAAAGGAGGAACTGTGTGAGGGAAGACAAGTATGCGCCTGTTTTTATATCACCACCTGAATGTGTGAACAGACTTGTACTGCTGTCAATGACTTTAACTCTGACCCCGATGAAGGCCACATGCCGAAACGCGATGGTCAGTTAATAACGTTGTTCCTCTTTACCTTTAAGTGTTGCCGGAGTTCCTGCGTTGTTAGTTTCTCATTCTCTCCATGCACCTTAGAAGTAGGTGAAGTTGTGGCAGAAATGTTTGTTGCTATCTAATGACTTTAACTCTGACACCTGCTGAAGCGCCTCACAGCAAGAAGGTCCTGAGTTCAATTCCACCATCAGGCCGGGGTCTTTCTGTGGAGTTTGCATGTTCTCCCCGTGTTTGCGTGGGTTCTCCCCGGGTACTCCGGCTTCCTCCCACAGTCCAAAGACATGCAGTTTGTGGGGATAGGTTAATTGGAAAACACTAAATTGCCCATAGGTGTGAATGCGGGAGTGAATGTGAGTGCGAATGGTTGTCTGTCTATGTGTGTTAGCCCTGCGACAGACTGGCGACCTGTCCAGGGTGTACCACGCCTCTCGCCCCAAGACAGCTGGGATAGGCTCCAGCGCCCCCCGCGACCCTGAAAAGCGAATGGATGGATGGATGGACCTGCTGAAGCCTACCTCGCAAAAGATCTGGAGTTGGGTGTGGCCAGTTGTAGGTCCTGATCAGCTGCCAGTCAAAGTCGTCTTCTTGGCCCTGTCGATATTCACACAGTCCAGGGTCCGAGTCCTCATCAAAGGTACAGCCAGCTACAGCAAGGGGCAGAAAAAAAGCAAACTGTTTCATAGGAAGTAAAAAGTATGAAAGTTGTAGCCATCAGCAATGTGCCTTTGCAACTTGCTACCAGAAGAAAACTGGGGAAGGAATGCATTACAGTCTCCATTATTAGTTACATCGCCACATCGCCATAGGCCCATAGTAAATGTCTAAATGCATCAGCTCCTGTAGAAGCTCTGCAGCAGTAAAGTAAAGTGCAGCTAATGCTTGGCACCAGGCGGTCAGCATGAAATGCCTATCTCATCTCTTCCCTCAAAATCTATCACCATTTGGTGCAATTAGCCCTGTGGTGTGAAAATGACACAGTAGCCACAGGTCACCTAAAGCCACAAATAATGGGCAACAGTGCCACAGCAGCGGAGGGGATTCTTCAGCTGATGGAGGACAACAGCCCAGCTCTCAGCCTGTGAAGGTGACCTAACCCTAGCTGCCATCTAATGGTCACATTTACTATTCTGCCATTATCACACAAACCACAGGCTTTTAGAGCCACCAGCCCGGCTGTTAAACGACGGGTCAGAAAAATGACATGTTCTAGTTTAACTGGTCAGAAAACACAGGTGCACACGAGAAAATGTAAAAATTAATACTCTGGACTTGGGAGCACCAATTTCTGATCATACATGCATGTTAGCCATATGCTTCCTAGTGATACATAAAATGCCACTTAGAGTCCGAACGAACAATTATCTTTTTCATTTCTGTCCAGATTATTCTATCGATTCTTTATTCAGTAAATGGAATCACAATTTCCTAGAGAGTCTGTGAGATTGCTTGTAGTGCCCAAAAAACAGTCTAAATCGCAAGATAGTTTCAAAATGACAGAAAACTCACACCAGAGAAAATGTTTGCGGCCAATGTAATGACTTAATTATCAGAATTGTTTCTGTGGGTCGACTCGTGGATGAATCACTTGCAGAAAAGCATGGGTTTCATTTCATTTCATTATTGGTTCTCTCCAATATGGAAACAATGTTTGAGTAATTGCTCAGATCTTCATCATTAGCTGTGGCTCCTCGGGGGTGGGGGAGTGATGAACAAACAAGAATTCTCGAGTGCTGCACAGGTATGAAGATTCCCATAAACAAGAAAGCAGAATAAAACAGATAGTGTTAGGATAAAAAAAGATTTTCGATGTACACGCTTCCAGTCTCTACGCTACAAGTAATTGGTACTAGCAATGACCTTTTCTTTTACCTTCTAAAAAAGAGAAAGCTAATTGGGCTAAATTTGATTTTTCATGACCTACCTAGAGCCATTTGCTTTTTGCCCAGTTGCCCAGGCAATGTCATTACGTTTTGAAATTTCCAATTCCACGTTATTTATAATGGCATCGTAATCAATAGGGCATATAAATAGAGCAATAACAAAAAACCTAACTTGGAATAAGCCACAGCTTTGCTAAGGTGACTTTGTCAACAAGGCCCTTGTTTCTGAAGCCTGAGCAGTCAAATTCAGCACAAATGGAAAAAGCAGGAATGAATCTAACCAGTGCTTCTACAGACTCAAATGAGTCTCCTCAGGTTAAAAACAAAGTGTGATCTGTGCAGCTCCACCTGCCCAGAGAGCATGGGACCTGCTGCCAGAGGGTAGCTTAGAAATAATGGTGTGGGATGCAGGGGAGATGCTCATTTATAAGACATACAGTGCCGCACCAGCCTGTCACCAATCCTCTGAAATAGCCATTTCTCAGTCTGGCCCTGGCTTAAAGACAGGCCTAACGCTCTTCCGTCTAACTACAAACGCCCTGAGCTCACTGCGGTCCCAGGACCCTCTTCACTAACAGATCGTATTAAGGCTTGGCAGCCGTGCTGCTGGTGTTAAAGAGCTACTCTGACTCTGTGCCAGCTTCAGCTTAATAGCATCCCGTTTGGCTTGCTCCCTCAGTACTGCTTTTGTCTTGTGTGTAGAAGCTCCATCTGTTTTCTGTAGTAATGTATACGTTTTGAAGTCAGAGGAAGTGTTGGATGTTGCATTAAACTAGCAAGGCTGCTAATTTTGGACCGCTGCTTTCTCTGTTCCTGCTGACAAACAAATATCACCACCACACCACCAGTGAACTTCCCTACTGCCCCGGCCTTCTTCCCCTCTGCCTGCAGCCAAGCGAGTGTTTCCGGGTGTGTAAGCATATCAGAGCCTTAATTGCCTCCTGAGTACGGGCTGCTTGTTGTGCTGCGTTGTGCCCAGTTATCTGAGGATGAGAGGGCTGAGTGGTGGAGCGGGGTCTGCGGTGGAGGCCTGCTTTTCATCGAGAGCCCTCCAGCTCCAGGAAGAAACGTCACCATCAGACACGTTTCACTGACTCGCCTCATTAAGGCTCATCCTTCCAAGTCTCCTTTACTTTTTAGCACACACGTTCCCCTCAATGCCCAAATGAGCTTCTCTGGCAGCAGGAGGGCAAGCCCATGTAATTAGAAAAGCCACATGCGTTCTGTTGAATTCATAGTGATGTGTCTGTGTGTGGACCGCACACGTCAAACACACGCATTAGCTGGGTGCGTTTGCTGTTTTGATGTTTACTTAAAAATGAATAAAATTATAATGAACCTGTCAATGTCCCACAGGCTGAAGCTGTAACATCAATGGGAATTATTTGTGTTCATCACAGCAACGGAGAATATGGCCAACGTGAGTGCATGATTGCTGCTTTTTTCAAATAATAACTTGAACGTGAGAGAAAAAGCAGCCTTTAGAATGCTAATTGCTTATCAGAGGTGAGCGCAGCTCTTTTAGGCACAGTCCCAGAGCAATGTAGGACCTTGCAGAGCACCAGTAACACCTAGAGATGTGGGCCCTGAGGTAACTTTGTGAAGCATTGCCACATCTGACAAGCTCCTCAAGGGGAGAACAATAAAAAGTGAAAATGAATAAAATATGCAAGAATAAGGCAGCCCCCTTTTTAAAAGGTAGGAGAGGTAAACAAGACCTGAGCTTGTTCAAAGATACAAAACAGCGATTATGTTATCTGTCTGGGTTCCCCTTAGAAAAGGTATTCAGGGACACCCAACTTGTAACTATGGACTGTTATAACCTTATTAAAGCAGACATTTAAATTATCAAGTCATCCATTATCCAAAGCTGGAGGTTCATTTTTAAGTCACTCCTTTGCTCCAGGCTTAAATAGATTGCAGTGTTTCATCAGATCCCACGTTGGCAAGCCATGAAATGTGTTTTCTTACTAATTTTATATAAGACTGATGCTCAGAGAAATCCTCCTAGTGTTGTACGGTGTGATTTTGCCTGATGTGTTTTTAAATGTGTTAATAAATATTGTGTTCAGGCTTCTTTCCTTCACTGAAGACTGTTTAGGTGGAGGTTTAGAAAAGCAGTTGTGCGTTGTAGTTTTCACCAAATGTTGGCACACTTTGTCTAGGGACTGTTTTCAGTAGTGCATTAATACACTGCTGCTTTTGGAGCTTTATGGTGCAAAAGAAATTCATATGTTTTTTTTTTTTTTTTAGTCTTACCATCGTATTTACTTACAATAGCAGGAGTATAAAGTATCACCTGTTTGTTTTTTTTAAACACATTTAATGGAAGGATTTTCATTATTTTACATTGGCTCAATGCAATAATCTACAGTAAGCTATTATGTGCAAACTAATATGTACAGAATGTCAGTAAAATAAAATAATTTAAATAATTATTAATTAACATTTTATAAAATAATAAAATGTAATTTACCTGTGGTTTCATATGATCTAGTATTGCTTCAGAAACAGGACGTAGTCATCACAATGACATCACCTTAAATATTCACAACAAGCAGTCCACCTTGTGCTGCCCAAAAAAGCTCTGACCTGTGGACACCTGTCTAGCGCCAGTTTTATTGGCAGCACATCCTTTGCGCTGCGAGTGGGGCCTCTGTGGATTTGACTTGTTACAGTGGATCCTGTTACCCTGGCCTCCAAACTCCTGCGATCTAAAGGGCTTGTGCTCTTAACCTGGCAGCAGAAGTGAGATAAGTTGTACCTGAGGCATTTTGTTGAGATGCGTTGTCCTGAGGGAGGAGGCTGAGTGCATGTGTGTGTTTGCTTTGCAACAATGAATAACAGGTGCCAAATGTTAGTAGTAAAACAATGCATTGTAACAAGATGATTAGCATTCAGTTTTCTGGGTTTTAATATTAGAATAAATAAATAAACAAAGGTTTTATTCATCAGACAGTGAATTTTGGGGTGTGTAGGATAAAGAAAAAAGACCATTTATGCCTTGAACCACCAAAGAGGCCATTTGACTGGTTATTATCTGCTTAGTTTGTTCTTTGTTTTTGACATTTAAAGTTTTGTATTGTAGCTTCATTTCCTGATTTGTTTTCCATGATTTTATTCTCATTTTTGGTTGTTTGCTATCACAATTTGTAATTATAGTAATTGTTTGAAGTTTATTACCAGAGCTTTGTTTTTCTAGTCCTCGTGTGTTCTCTGTTCAGTCTGCCTTTCTGTGTTAGATGCTCCAATTGTTAGTTTCCTGTTTTATTTTGCTAGTCTCTTGTCTCGTGTGTGATCTGTGTAATTTTGCTTCTCTTGGCTAGTCAGTGAAAAGGGGCCAGATGTGATGAATTTTCACTTTTCTACTTTTACAATAAATTATTTATTAAAGTGTGTTTCGTATTTTTTTTTGTCAACTGTGAAGTCATTTTTACAAAGTACGTGATGACCTCTTCAATCTTTTTCAGAATTAGACTCTGTTTTTATACCATTTTTATTAACACGTTATCAAAAATTCATATTTTACTTTTGCATAATGTTGTTCTTCTACAATTCCAATGAAGTTGGGAAGTTGTGTAAAACGTAAATAAAAACTGAATACAATGATTTGCAAATTCGTTTCAACCTATATTCAATTGAATACACTACAAAGAAAAGATATCTAATGTTCAAACACTCATTTTTAATTTGACACGTTCCAAAAAAGCTAGAACAGGGGCAGCACAAGACTGAGAAAATGACTGAGGAATGTTCAAAAAACTCCTGTTTTCAACATTCCGCAGGTGAACAGGTGAACTGGAAACAGGTGTTTGCAATGATTGGGTATAAAAGGAGCATCCCCAAAAGGCTCAGTCGTTCACAAGCAAGGATGGGGCCCGAGCTCATCTGAGATGGACTGACTCAAAGTGGAAAAGTGTGCTATGGTCTGACGAGTCCACATTTCAAATTGTTTTTGGAAATCATGGACGTCGTGTCCTCCGGGCCGAAGAGGAAAAGGACCTTCAGGATTGTTATCAGTGCAAAGTTCAAAAGCTATCATTTGTTATGGTATGGGGGTGTGTTAGTGCCCATGGCATGGGTAACTTGCACATCTGTGAAGGCACCATTAATGCTGAAAGGTATATACAGGTTTTGGAGGAACATATGGTGCCATCCAAGCGCCGTCTTTTTCAGGGACGTCCCTGGACAATGCGAAGCCACATTCTGCATGCGTTACAACAACGTGGCTTCATAGTAAAAGAGTGCGGGTACTAGAGTGGCCTGCCTGCAGTCCAGGCCTGTCTCCCATTGAAAATGTGTGGCACATTATGAATTGCACAATACGACATAACAGACCTGTTATGGACTGTTAAGCAACTGAAGTTGTACATAAAGCAAGAATGGGAAAGAATTCCACCTACACAGCTTCAACAGGTAGTCTCCTCAGTTCCCAAATGCTTATCGAGTGTTGTTAAAAGTAAAGGTGATATAACACAGTGGTAAATATGCCCCTGTCCCAGCTGTTTTGGAACGTGCTGCAGGCATCAAATTCAAAATGAGTGAAGATTTGCAAAGCAACAATAAAGTTTATCATTTTGAACATTAGATATATTGTCTTGGTAGTGTATTCAATTGAATATAGGTTGCAAAGGATTTGAAAATGATTGTATTCTGTTTCTTTTTATGCTTTACACAACGTCCCAACTTCATTGGAATTGAGGTTGTACAATAAAGGTAATAAGCTACGTTAATTGTATGGATGTAGGGACTGTGGCCAGTAAAGGCAGAGAGCTCGCTGATATGATGGTGAGAAAGAAACTTGTAACTTGAAGGAAGAATATGTAAATTGTGTTGTAGAGGTGAGGAGTGTCAACATCATGACTTTGAAGGTGGAAATTGAAGACGTGATGTCCAATGCTTTCAGTCATACCACAGGTTGGAAGTCAGAAGAGAGAATTTTGGTTGAAGTACAGAAGCTGAAGTGGTTAAGGGTGTCCCCAGGCAGAATGTGATTGGTGAGTCGAGCAGACTTTAATGGGCATGTAGGTGAAGGGAACACAGGTGACGAGAAGGCATGGTGTTAAGGAGAGAAATACATACGGACAGATGGTAGTGAATTTTGCAAAAAGAATGGAAGTTGATATAATGAACACATACTTTAAGAAGAGAAGAACATATAGTGACATATAATAGTGGAGGAACCTTAACTCGTCTTAGATAGGAGACTGCAACGTGGTGTCAGTGCAGAATGAAGATAGGCAGCATGGTGGAGGCAAAGAATTGACAAAGGGAAAGGCTTATGGTAAAGTAAAGAATGAAATTCACACTTTCTTCTGTCCTGAAAATACACTTCTAGACACTGGGTCCCATGTTTGTCATCATGATGATTAAACAGCTGACAAAGGTGGTTGTATGTCTGTCATACTGCATACCTTTGAGAGGTTTTTTGTCACTTTTGCACAGGACACTAATGATGGAAAAATAGGTTTCAATTTGCTAGGTAGAGAAAGCGAGCTGGACAGGATATGTAGCAAGTTAAGGTGGAAAGGTAGTTGCCTCAGATGACAAATCTGTGGAGGTAAAGAGATGTGCAGGAGAGCGAGCAGTGAAGTTTTTGACCAGACTGTTTAATGCAGTCTTGGAGAGGAATGGAGAAGAAGTGCATTGGCACCAGTTTTATAGAGAAAGGGCGATGTGCAGAGCTGTAGTAACTACACGGGGATAAAGCTGATGAGCCATACCATGAAGATATGGGAAAGGGTTGTTGAAGATAGGCTGAGAAAAGAGATGACGATCAGTGAGCAGCAGTATGGCTTCATGCCAAGGGAGTACTACAGATTGATTTGAGAGGGTTGGTGAAGTAAAGAGAAGGTCAGAAGGAGGTTCACTGTGTCTTTGTGGCTCTAGAGAAGGTACACGAATGGGTGCCATGATAGGGGCATCTCTCTGCCACTCATGACTTTCTCATGCGGTATGTGAGGCTGGGGCAGGACATGTAAGAGGACCGTGAGACAGTGGGGAGGTGTAGGGTACAGTGACAGATATTTTTACCTTTACAGGAAATAATCTAAATCATTTGAAAACTGATACACCCATAAAACTTGATCTAAAATTTTGGTTTGTCAAATCTAGTTCATAATTAGAAAAATGAAACTAAATTATCAGCATGACTGATAACTGAATGCCATTCTGGTCATTGTTGCAGATAAGGGGGTCAAAATAATACCCTCTGTTCCAGCAGGATTAGCATACTGGTGTGTTGCCATACATGCTTGATGTTTATGTATCCACCAAAATGTTTTTTGGGGGGGTTTTTTGCATCTTTTCTTTCAGCACTTGAAGGTTCTGCCAGCATCTCAATGAAGGTGAATGAGCACGGGAAACTTTTTAATCAGTGCAAGAAGGTAGCAAATGGGAAACACTTTTTGGGCAATAGCTACCCTAAAAGCCAAATAATGTGTTTTGCGTTTACTATGCTTTTAGTGTTCATAGAAAGTGTTAACTGAATTTGCAGTGCATGTGTAGGGTTAATGTCAGGAAGTAACAAGAGGCGCATATATCTCTGCTGCTCTGAGTTGCAGTGAGACAGCTAGGAGAGGCAGTGGAGAGAGATTAATGGGGGAAGGTGCAAACCGGAGTGGCTGTGAAGGACCCTGGGTATGACTGTCCAACTTAGCACACTTCTACAGTGAACACACGACCCTGACTAATAGCCCACACAGCAGGCCCATCATAAATACGTTGTGATGGAGCGGGAGGAAAACACAAGCCTCTTACACAGTATTTATCCTGGAGAGGGAGAAATAAATTAGAGGGGCGAGACAGAAAACGTGAGCAGGGTGAAGAGCCCTCATACTGAAAGAGGAGAGGGAAAGAGCAAAGCCAAAGAGGGGTGAGGATAATGAGAACAAATCAGATGTGGCGCACAGCATGTAGAACAAGAGGATTCATGGAAAACGAGACTTTTCTTCATCTCAGACGCTGTACAGCGTAAAACACCAAGAGGTAATCAAAGAAATCTGAAATGTGGAAGGTTTTCGATTGATCACACTGTTCCAAGCTGTGCAGACTTAAATCATCTATATACAGATTTAACAAGGACATTCATTTGCAATTACTTTTACATGGATAACAGTGATTACACAGCACAGGGCAGAGTGGCAACTTATTCTCACCAACATAAATCCCAGCTAGTATGGATGGCTGCCAAACTGTGAGATTGCCCTTCACTGTTCATTTGAAGAACATGAACTTTAAATAGAAGTGAAACCTCCATTTAAAACAACACTGTTGCCTCCGTCCTTCCAGATGAACTGAAATGCTGCTCTTTTTTCAGAACTGAAACTGAAAAAAAGCCCTCTACTTGAGTTTAAGTTCTGAAATACAACTGCATCAAATTATTTTTTTCTGCTTTTAACACAGAACTGCTATTCTTCTCATCAATCTCACTTAAAAAAATAAAAAATCTGGACTAGTTCAACCTGACCAAAACTATCATTCAGATCATTCAAAACTATCAGATAAAGCTATGCCACTGCTCTGCCACTTCCATTTACGCATTTGCAGGCAATGCATCAGACCTGACAAGTTTAGTTATTGGGGACGGGGGCAATACAGCTCATCAATACTCATCCAGCAGGAGACTCTGAACTGCTATTGCCTTCTCACAGGCCTCAACGAGGAAGATGGGAGGCAGTGCAAGACAGGGCCAAAGAAAGTTCAAGCATACCGTACGACAGAGATACAATCATACAATGCCAAAGAACATGGCACCCAATATCTGGAAGTCTGTTTTCCTTTTTCATAGAACTTTGTTTTTGTTGTTTTGTCTTCTTATTAAATGTTAAGTACCATGAATTGTTCACTTGGAGCTGCCTTTTCTTTTCAGCTTTGTTGGAACATGATGTGTCTTTACACACTAGCAATGCCAGGTTTTTATTAATGCTACCTGCATGCTGTAATGTCCATTGTTGTGCATGAGCCAAACAAAACAAAACAAAACATAGTGATAATAAAACTGGCCTACAATGCTATTAGTGACCAGAAACACTGCATGATACCTTTAACTGGCATATTTCAGATATACACATGGTATTCTCCAATAAAGTGACGTTCCTGTAGCAAAGGGGAAATGAACTGTGTGAGAAACTGTTTACACAGTCAGCCCGTGCCATTCACTATTATCTGGGAAAAAGAACAAAGCTAGGGGGGGAAAAGACATTAACAATAAAGATATTTTTGGTGCTATTTCTTCTTTTTTTTCCCTCTTTGTTTTGTTGCCTTTGAGTGTTTTTGTACGTGTGTGTCAGCCCTTTCCATCCTACTTTTTGTAAATATGATTTATCAGCAATGCTTGGAAGGGATATAATTACATTTGGCACAATTGTCCTCCTGCACTCAAGGATGATCAAAGATTAAGGTCACTGCAACCTGTTTATGGCCAGAATTCAAGAGTGAATAATCTAATTATGACAAATGGCTCAGAGAACAAAATGGTTTTATTTTATGTCCAGAACGGCAATGGCCAAATTTGTATTTGGAAATTCAACAGTTGCTGCCATTTTTGTGCACTTTATCAGGAAGACTTACCGGTTAAAAATAAATAAATTTTCTAGTATGGGCAGCATTTAAATTCAGTTTAACCATGGTTTTTTATACTAAAATGATGACAACAGTTTCAGTGCACAACAGCCTGAGCACACACCCACACACATTCACATTCAGCCTTTATGAAAACAGAATTAAATTAGTGATCCCAAGTAAAAAACTTCCTATGTCTCAATCCACGGGTCGCAGGTACGGAGCTCTTTGACTTATCTCTCATGACTTCCTGTGACTTCGACAAATTAAATTTCAAATCCAAGACAAAAAAGATCGCAGTGGAAAATCGTTTGCTTTTACCAACAATGCTGCTAGCTTACCTGTATCTGTGGTGAGAAATTTCCAGAACAAGCACACTGCAACTGGATCAACTGGATCTCTACTGCTGCTAGTTTTGTGGCAGCTTATGGTGAATACATGAAAGAGTCATTTTCTAAACTATTAGACTTGAAAAACGAAACTGAAATAATAAAAAAAATTAAAGATATGCCTCTCTCCACATCAATGACAGGCCCATACAATTGGAAACAGAAATCACCAGTCAGCAAATCAATGCAGCTCCAGCATACTCAATTGCCTGTGATGAGTCAATGGACCTGAATGATACTGAACAGACAGGACTGCTGTGCAGAGATGGGAACTATGATGTGCAGCAGATGTACGGGGAGAGGACATTTGTGAGGCTGTTTAAAAGCAAAAGGAATAAACACCAGCCACGTGGTGTCAGTAGCTGCAGATGGGGCACCCACTATAAGAGGAACACAGAAGGGTTTTGTGACTTTATTGCAGAAGTCACTGGCTCAAAAACTGCTCACGTTTCATTGCATCTAACACCAAGAAGCCCTGTGTGTGCAAACATCCCATCCAGAGTGTGGAGGTGATGAGCCTCATCATCCAGATAAAATAATGGCAAAAGGTTTACACCATCAGTTGTGCGCATTGCTAGATAAGCCAGCAGTGTGTATTCAGATCTGCTGCTGCACAACAAGTCCAGTAGCTGTCTAGACATGTGAAAACTTTTCTGCATAGCAAAGGACTGACCTACATGCATCAACACCCAACAACTGAAGGATCCCAGTTGTCTGAAAAAAAAAGAAGAAAAAAAAACGTGCTTCATGGTGGACATCTACACACTCAACACACAGTACAAAAGTCTCCGGAGAAAAGGAAAAATAGCTCTGCAGATGCTGGAAGATGTTTTAGTGTTTGAGCACAAGTTGACAGTGTTCACCAAAGATGTACAGAGAGGCAAGCTCTTGCACTTCCCCTCCCTGAGAGAGTTCAAAGAAGACACAATCACAGTTTTGATTGTTTACAAAGTGCCACCATTGGAATGGAAACTGCATTTGGGGAAAGTTCAGCAAAAAAAGAACAGAACCACACTGACATCCCTCTGGATGATGACCCATCCCTGTTAAACATGTCACTGTATGCCTGTATTTAAAGCTCCAGGCCTTGGAATTGAACTCGCTGATATAGCAGACAAATACTTATGAGTGTTGAAGTTCAAAAGTCTGACAGCTGAGCTTGAAGACACTGCGTTACAGAAAGTAGAGCAATTAAAAAAAAACTATAAACCTGGCAAACTTGTGTTTGAAACGTGGAATATTATTCACGACAGTTATATGGCCATGCAGAAGTATGCATTTGGTGTCTTGTATATCTTCAGATCAACTTGTCCCAGCATGTTTTCTCAAGCATAAACTATATGAAATCCACCTTATTCTCCTCTGTTTAGATGAAAGTTTCACGTTACAGCGCTGATATTAAGAAAATCTTTCATTCAATGACAATGAGTTGGTGTCATTTACAGGTTTGCGAGCTGATTGCTGTGTGTTGTGTTGAATGTTGAATGCATTCAGCGCACCAAGTGTTAGGATTCGTCACCCACTTTCTTCTTAACACAGGTGAGTTAGTGTTTTGTTTTTAAGATTGTGTTTCACGTTGACCTGTTGAAGAATTGAAACATTTACACTTCACTTTTTTTGGCAATTTGTTGGCAAAAAGTCCTTTTACATACATATTATTATGTCTGCGGTTAGACCCATCAGGCCCAGGCTCCATTTAATTGGACAAGTCCAAAGTTCTAAAAACACCAACATTTTTCAAAGTAATCTGTTCCTCCTACTGACAAAAATAATGGATCAGTCTTGCACGCTTATTGATGTAGCACATTTGTCCTCAGGAAACTAATACTGAGGACAAATGAGAACTGAGTTTGATGAGAGAACAGGGAGTGAAAAAATGTAATCATGCAGCTACTTTTCCACATTTCCTGACTGTGGTACCTATGTATAATAAATATGGAACAGAGATTATATGGATAAACATTAACTTATTATGATGGATGCAGCTTTCAGGCCACAAAAGTCAAGCCAATGCATTAGTGTATTAAAGCACCTACAGCCTGCAGTGCCTATTCTGGTTGCAACAAGTGAGATTTTTGATAAGAAAACAAACCCTCTGGCTCCACTGATTCATGATCTCAGCAAATACTTTCCTGATGTGTTTAATGTCTCAATAACTTGTTGTAAGTGTTACTGAATGCAATATTTTATTTATTTTGTAATCAAGGTCCCTGTTAAAGTCAAAAAGGATAACAATGCACTCATTATTTTGTATGTATGTTAGTTTGTCAGACAGATTGAGCTTGAGCTCATCACTCCTTTTTCAAAACCTTGAGAAAGCAGTGACATCGTAGGTGATGATCTGGACCATGGCATCACTGAGCTCCTGGACAGTCTGAGCTGCAACCTGGTGGCATCAGAGGGACCAAAACATAATGTCCCACAAGTTTTCTACTGGATTTATATAAGGCAAGCAGGGGGGCCAGTCAATGTTATCGATTCCTTCAGGAACTACGTGTATACTCTTGTGCACTAGGAGTCAAAAATCCACTGCACCAGTGTAGGGTCTGACAAGGGGTCCAAGGATTTTACCCTAATACCTAATGGCAGTCATCCTTTAAATGAATGTGTTTCCCTCCATGAATACCACCACTGACCTACAGCCACACCGGTCATGCTGAACAATGTTGAAGGCAGCATAACATTCTCCACAACTTCTCCAGAACCTTTCACGTTTGCTGCATGTGCTCAGGGTGAACATACTCTCATATGTGAAAAGCACAGGGCACCAGTGCTGGACCTGCCAATTCTGTGGCAAATGCATTGCCCATTAGAGAAAGTTTGGTCCTCAGACCACTCAGACGTTCACACTAGTGCCTGCTGGGGGTACATTTGTAGGGCTCTGGCAGTGCTCAGCCTGTTCCTCCCTGCACAAAGGCGCGGTCCTGCTTCATGCAATGGCACGTATTGATGAGCCATCCTGGAGGAGTAGGACTATTCGTGCAGTCTCTGTAGTCTGTAGTGACACTGACCCTGACCAAATGCAAAACAAGTGAAAACACTGTCAAAGAAGAGGAAAGTCAGTGGCCTGCACCTGTACAACCATTGCTGTTTTGGGGGTTGACTTACTGCTACCCCTCCAGTGAACCTGTTCTAAATTTTATTTTATAACACCAAAGCAGCTGTAAATGATTAACAATCCTCTCTGATACTTAACTGACCAGATCAGTATCTTAGAAGTTTAACTGAATGGTTGATTTATACGGATTAAAAAGTATTGCCTTAATTCTTTGAGCAGCGTACAGGGCCCAGTATCATCAGAATTATGATGACGATGTTGATGATGACTGACTTATCACTGCCAATTATGGTTTCCAAGTACATGTGATGAATTAACAATTTGTGGTCATCTGCATATGTAATAAAGAATTAAAAGGCAAATCACACTAATACAACACAGTGAAATCCTTTTTCTTTGCCTTTCCTCCCCCTAACTTGTGTAGATGTACTGACATGCAAATAAGTCATTACGGGGTGTGTCATTGTATATTAAATAAAAGCATACATGTGGCAGAATCAAGTGGGTGACTTCTTTAGAGCACAAAGCTGCATAAAGCTGCATCTGAGAAAAGAGATCAATCAAAATATACTCGAGGAAGCTACAGGTGCATTTATCATCATTTATCATGATGGAGGCATTGACTAGAGGCATCCAATCACGTTATGACTGATGAGCTAAACCGCTGCGCTCTCGTGACCTTTACAAGACAGTAAATGTAGAGCAAATTATCTGGTAATGGTGATATGGCTGCCCAGTCTGAGACAAACCAGGCCAGAAGTCTCCATTAAATGAGGACCTTCGATGCCGCGTCCACATTTCTTAAGTACTTCATCATCCATATTTTGCTAAACTTCTTCCTCCAACCTAACATATTGTGACTCACAGCGCTGGACTGAAGTCACGATGAGCAAAGCAATGAATGGCAAAAATCTAATTTCCCTCTAACTGAGTGCTGCACTTTTCCCGCTTGGGTTGGGAGCGGATGGCAAGATTGGCACTGCAGGGCATATGCTGTTGTGTGAAATTGTTTCATTGCTGGTCCATGATGGGTCCGGTCACTAACTGCAACACAGGGAAGCCAAGGCTGTCCAGGGCCAGCGCTTTCTTAGATCTTCCAATATCTTTGAGAAGGTAATGGGTATTTTTTTTAAACCCCATAGCACAAAGTAAGAATAGTCTGCCTGCAAGGACTGACAGAGTTGTTGATGCACGCAGCTCAATGATTTGCACAAAAGAAACTGCAGCTCCAGTTAAAGCTTGATAAAGGACATTGATTACCTAATGTGCTTTAAATTTGGCTAAATTCCTGGGTACAAAAAGGAGAATAACGTTTCCACCGTTTTGTTCCTGAAGAATCGCTCTAACCTGAAGTGACACTGCAGCACAGACGAAACGGCCCATGCACTGCGAGATTAAAGGAACGGCTCCATGATGCACCAACAACCGAGCTGGAGAGAGAGGGAGAAAAGGTTGTGGCTGGGAGATATACTTCATCCTTTGTCAGCATGGAGAAGCTGTATAAATTCTCTGCCAACAGTTTATTTAGGTAGAAGAAGACAGTCACAAAGCACCGGCTGTGGACAAAGCAGATACTTTTCATTAGGTCGGGCTCTCTCCTTTCATTTCTCATTTAATCTTTCCTTCTCCTGCACACCCTCCACAGAGACATCAGTTACAGAACTCCATCTCCTGCAATCTGAAGCTGCGCACTAAAACCTATCGGAACTGCTTAGCCTGTTAATGCCATTGTTAGAGATGACACGAGGAGAGGGTTGCATGAATAGAGGCTGATGAATAAAAACAGACCTTGTCCGATGAGGCTCAAATCGCGCTAATTAAGAAGACGGAGGGCTTATATTTCAGCACCTGCATTACAGCACTGGCTCGTTTAAACTGATGGAGAAAGGGAGGAAAATGACACATACTCTCATCTGCTGTTACATATGAAAATTTAATCTGGAGCGCTGGAGGAGACACTATTTCCCCCTTCGAGTGAAAAGCTGCTTTAAGTGGTAATGTCAAACCTTTTGCGTGCCCCGCAACAAGAATATTCATTTTAAGAGTGACCTAAATGCATTTGTTGAATGCTTTACATATCTGTGTATTGGTGACGGAAGTGATGGCTGCAGTCTTTGTGCTTGGATTCTTCCACGCCAATTAGAAGGTGCATTTTAATCAACGGTGAGGATGTAATAATGTTCAGAGAAGGCGTGGCTCCACTTTAGTATCAAACACAACTAATCCTTAAGACTTCAACCACAGTAGCTTCAAACATAGCCTGCATCTATCTGCTGAATGTTGCTTGCACTTACGGAACCACACGCACAGATTTATTTACACAAGATGCATAGTGCACAATGTTACAACAGCCAACCGCCCGACGGCTCTGATGTCGATTTCCATACAATCAAATGATAAACATAAACACTCGCACTGGTTCTGAGCAGGCTGAACTCAGTCATGTGAAACGACAAATGAACAAGCATTTCTACTGCACCAGCACTGATTTGGAAGATTATTTTTTGGCAGGTTGCTTTTTTTTAATACTGGCTGCAGAATATGTTATGCGCCCAGGCCTGCTAATCACAGCGGGTGGTTGGCCACAATAGCAGGATTTTTTTTTTTTTAACTATTTATTTATTTATTACACACTGTACCCAAAAAGAAAAATCAACCAGAAAAGGAAATGTGCCCAGAATACCGAGCGAAGAGATGCAGGGATTTAGATGACAATTCCCCTCTCCTCCTCCTCCTCCTCTCTCTTCAGAGATCCACAGCCCACAACGCCACTGCTGCAGATCGTCCCATGGGCTCTACAAGCAGCTGCAGGGCCCTGACCCCAATTACTGAGACAGGGCCCGCACTGCACAGGCTCTCTGCCATCTCTGTCCCAATAGGCACATGGCTAGACAATACACCTAAGCACACCTCTTTCCATTTATACAAACAGTGCGCTCCCGCAAGTAATTTCGCATATCAGGTCCAAAGAGTGTTGACGCTCCTTAAAAATGAAAGACCTTAAAAAAAACTCCTGTACCAGCATTTTCACAGATCACTTTTACAGTTCATTAAGGTGATCAGTGGAAGAGGAAATATTAAGAATTCAAACCCTTTTATTAAGTATAAGCAATATTTACTGTGCGGCTTTAAAAATCCCACAAAACTATTAACAAGAAGTCAAAGTACTCAAATGTGATTGTACAACAATGACTATTATGACATTATTGTGTGTAAGTATAATAATGTTTTAGCTACTTGAGTTTAGGCTGGAATTAAGGGTTGTTTAACCTGTACAAACAGACACTTTTTAGGAAACATATTTTTATCCACACATACATAGTGTTGCATTTAACCAGCAGTGCAACCTGTTCTTTCATCTCCTGTTGTAC
Organism: Benitochromis conjunctus; assembly: GCA_015052645.1. NCBI lineage: Eukaryota > Metazoa > Chordata > Actinopteri > Cichliformes > Cichlidae > Benitochromis > Benitochromis conjunctus. The sequence goes on from VOQK01012936.1 coordinate 72,401, forward strand.
GTCTGATTTTTTAACACTGTTAACTTTCCAGGAATACATATGTGACAAAAAAAGACGATTTTTTTTATTCAATGCGACACAAGAGTGACGGAGCTGGAAAGTGTTTAAACAGGGCGAGTCAGAAATCTGTTTTTAAATGGACTTCTATAACTCCAGAAGTCTTTTTGCAACCACAGCAATTAGCCTGGTGGCCTTCAATTAGAAAGCAGGTTTAAAGCATTTCTGCATTGGCTTAATTTTTCTGACCTGTAAGATACGTCCATTTTTTTGTCCTGTTTATAATTTCCATGTACATTCAGAGGGTGTGATAGGATATGCTCCCTCCGGATCTTCATTTCTCTTCCGCCCCCTTGTAGCTTCAAAAGAGCACAGCAACACTTGACATTAATCAGAGAAGCCCACTAATCACTGACATGTATAAAAATGGCTGTAATTTTTAAACAGTTCATGCAAAATTGCCTTAAAGCTCTTTGAAATAAAGCTGAAAGCCTGCACTTGAATCTCAAATTGATTGCTTGATTTACAATCCACTGTGGTGGTGTACAGAGGAAAATCTACAAAAATATTGTATTTGTTCCAAACAGCCTCCCAGCACAACACAGACAACACACAACTCTACATGAAAACAAAGAACTCCTCCCATTCTAGTGAGAATGTTAGGTAAGTAGGCAGCAGATCATCTGTTTTCACAGGTAAGAACAAATAGATTTAGAACTTTACACACAACTACACAAGTGAAGCCCTTCTGGACAAACCTGAACATGCCCAAAGTTATAACAACCACAACATCAGCACGGCATCTGACTTTTGGAGAGAACTGGAAGGAGATTTGGTTTGTCATGATGAAACTCAACAACAAGTCGGCTTTTTATTGCCAGGGTTACATAATGCTAACTTAACCGCTAACTCAAACCAGCTATAAACTGGATGGAAATGCACCCATTACTTATACATTTTTTCTGTATTGTGTTTTTACCGGCCAATCAACTATATATTTCTAACAAGTTAATGTTTCAAACAATTGTAAGGCCTATCCCTTTTGTACAATGTGTATGTGTTACTAAAGCCAGAAGGAATCATGAATAGGAGGATTTGTACCGGGCACTTCTACGACTCTGTTGCATCTAGGCCAAAAAATTCGGCCTTGATTACAGATGAAAAAAACACCTGGCACCATTGTCAGGTTTAAATTATCACAAATATGCGGAAATCTGCCGTCCTAAAAACCAACTGTCAAATAGTTAAGGAAAATATACAAGCCCAAAAACAAGCTGTTATAACAATAGCAAATAGCAACAAAATCCACACACACAAACAATATGCTAAACTGGCATAATAGGGCACTGTAACCACAGTGATGAGAGCCTCTTTATGAAAGAGATCAGTGCACCTCGGAGATAGTGGCACTGTCTTTTTCTTCGACTTAATTACTGCTCACACCTCCCCTCTCACTATGCAGAGGAGAGAAAAGGGGCTTTGATTCTGATGCCCTGTGGAACACTTGATCCTTTCCTTCCGGTAGCATCATTTAGTCACTTTTCTAAGCAGTTTTGTCTTTGCGCTCACATTCCGCTTTTTTTTTTTTTTTCACCCTACAGCTTTCCAAACGCTTTACTGAGGATGTATC
>VOQK01012936.1:102782-126490 GCA_015052645.1 Benitochromis conjunctus
CTTTTGATACAAGCCTTGATCATTGGTTTGTTAATGAGGCATCAATGATTGCTAGTTCAAATTTTATGATTTTTAGGGGAATAAAATCTGCTGTTAGCAACAAAACACCATCAATTTTCTAATTTTGTACTCTCCACTCAATAAAGCAAAGTCTAATATCCATCACAGCAGCATTATCAGCATTAGGATCCATTTCAACACGAATCTAGAAACTTGGCAATCAGCAGCACATGACATGAAACATCACAGCCAAGCATTATATAGTGTGGTGTGCTCCAACAAATGCAGTTTTAGAAGTTTTCAGTAATAACTCTTATTCATGGCCGAGGGTCTTTGCAATCAGCGCTGCTTGTGGTAACTGGCTTAAGCAATCAAGCCTATTGCGCTGTGATCAGTGAGTCTGGTTAGTGACGCGACAGCAGGTGATGGAAAATCTACTGGAAAAAAAAGTCCTGTGCTGAAACACAGCAAAACCTCTGAAAATGAACAAAGCTATAGAAGGTTTGGTTGATTCAAAGGAATGGGAACCTGAGACATCAGTGCTCTGATTTAGAAGCATTTGTGTAGCAGACGTTGCCATGGAACTGCCAGCAACCTTTTTGTCTATATTTACGGTAAATCCAATCTGACACGTATGCAACATAAACCTGTCTGATATATTTTCAGCCTCCTGCTCATATATAATGCACGAGGCTGTCAGTTGTGACAGTTCACATTTATTCCATGTGCACACTGACTGGCATCAAAGACACAATGGAAGCAGGCATTGAGTGGTATGGAATGGGAGCTGCATCACTGGTATGGTATGGGGTTTCCACTTCCTGCTAAAGAGTCTTCAAACAACTCTGCAACACCGCTGTTCATCATTTTAACAATTTCAAAAGATCGCTCTATACCTGTGACTAGACTGTGGTTTAATTGGCTAAGTAACATCAATGGGTTGGCCACAGCTACCTAACCACACTTATTTATTTCATGAGAAGCTTCAAGTCAAGTTACTAGGAAGAAAATATCGTAAAGTATCTCATTAAAAATAAGATTTAAAGGAAAGATTTAAATGTGTCTTATTTAAATATAATATATGTGTGATGTTGTTAGCACATTAAAATTTTTAAGGTATGGCTTTTCCCTTCAAAACAAACAACAGCAGAATTTGAGATACTGTCACGGTTTGCTATAGTTAAGGAGGACCCAAAAGCAGACACTGAGGAAGATTCAAAACAAAAAGCGAGCCTTTATTATGGCTGATTACATGAAAAGCAAAAAGAAGGCAACAAGGACAGTGGCGAAAACTAAACTAGAACCCAAACTGGGAAAACTAGAAATGACTGTAACAACTATGAACATGATTTTGAACTGGAGCACGAGAGGAACTATGAGACCAAAAAAACATGAACTAGGAACGTGAGCATGCCCAGAACAAAAATCGTGGAAACCTTGGAAACTTTGACGAGACGTGGAGGGAGGTAACACAGACGACCTGACGACGTGGGGAAACAGCTGACACAAATGAACATCATGACGCCACAGGGAAAAGTAATACTAAGCACAATGAACATAGAAACAAGACTTTCAAAATAAAGCAAAAAACATGGAGAGACGCAAACGTGACAACACCGGCCTGACATCATAAGACATGCAGGCATGAGACACATGAAGGGCGAGGGAAACTTAAACACAAGGGAATCTAATAAACAATGAACTAAAACAGGGCAACTAGGCAAAAAAAAGATGAACTAGATGAGATAAAATGAGACTAGAACATAAATGAATAACAAAATACAATGAAACTCAAAACACTGGGTTGATCGACTCTGGACCGTGACAGATACACCTGGTTATGAAATACATGAGGTTAAAAGGGGACTTTGAAAGGATGCAGACCTAACACAGATTTGACACTGGATCGAGATTTGATAAAATGCTTTAATAGTAATAGGATGCCTTGCATCCAGGATACCACAAGAGATTGACACTAGCTCTCTAATACACTTTTAATAACAGGTATGTATAAGCAAGTCAATTCATCACCCTAATAGTTGCTGCACGTCACCCTTCGTTGCATCTAGTGAGAGTGAAAGCAAGAGATCACATCTACAGATCATCAATCAGTCTGGAGTTGGGTAGCTTCTTCACGTTCGATCCAAGGTCAGGATGTACAGTCCTGGTAAATTCTCCACTTGAGGACACATTCCTCGAGTTTGTACATTCATCATCTGTAACCCTGGAACAGGGAGGCAGACAGCCCCATTCAGCCATTTCCCCATGAAACAGCTCAACAGTTGCATCATTTCCACAGCTGAAACTAGTTAAAACTGACTTTTGGTACACTGCTATTTGAAGGACAATACTTTAGTGAAGATGCCCCAGAAAGCTGCTGAGCTCATCCCCAAGCAGAAGTGTTGTTAACTGCATTTTTAGCTACAGATAGAGTTTGTTACACCACATGAACTGCTCCCTGTCTCTTACACCTGCTTTACAAAAATGAAGATTCTCCCTTGGGGTTTTTCACACTTTTGAAAGAAGGCCAGGAGAACAAATACACTAAGCTCCACGTTATGTGTGTGGGTGTGGGTGTGTGTATGTAAATGCACTCAGTGTAACTATTTTCCACTAGGGAAATTGTCCCAGTCCCAGTTTTAAACTATCAGTGGACTGACTTTGCATCAAGTGTAGCGCAACAAAGAAGACGAATAAGGCGTAATCCCTGCACTATCTTGATAAACGAGCAGTTTATCGCAGGACGTAATGGTCTCCAAAATGAGCCTTGTGCCATTGTGCACATTAATGAGAAACCTCTTTCTGTCTCTGTGTGCGTGTGTGTGTCTGTGAGCTTGTTTGTTTGGATGCACAGCGTCCTAGAAATGGAGCTCCGCCACAGGGCCCATGCAGCTGCAAACAGTGGCTCTGCTGTGTTCAACCAGTGGACAACAGGCTCTCTATCCTTTCCACAGACACTAAGTAGCCCTCTCACCTTCCTCCTTTCTTAACCTCTTTTACTCTTTCCTGACATTCTGCTGTCAGTCATTCCTCAATCTTTTTCTATCATTTCGACTCTTTTTTTCTTTCAGTATTTATTCCGGAGCCTTCTCTCTCCGTCCATCCCCAATGTTGCAGTTTCCTGTAGACTCTGATAATGACTGTATGGTTTTGCTTCCCTGCTCTCATTTTCTCTGTGAGTTGCATGCTGCTATGCCATCGCAATAGTGGTTTAAATCCTCCAGCAGAGCCCGCCAGCGCTGCTGCAGCTGCCCACTGGGCCGGAATAAATCCGGGAGCCTCCAGTCTCGCCTCTGAATGGGTCCACACCCCTGAAACCGAGCCCAGAACAAAACATCCACCCGCATCAATCCGACAGCAATGAACCCAAAAGGCCTTCCTTTGGGAGGTTTAGCTTCCCTCCCTCACTTTCCTACCATGCTTTCACAAAGGATGATTTCAGCTGCCTAATCAACTAGAAAAAAACTTGTGCCCTCTTCCCAGTTCCTGCTACAACCACTTCCCCCCGTCTTCCCCTCCCCTTCCTCCTTTACCACGCAAATTTCACATGCCAGTGATTTTGTTTTTCATTACATGAAGGGAGAGGGCGATTGCTCTGAACAACATTTTCTCCCAAGCATATTTGAAATGTCAACATCATTAAGACCAACTGTCAAAGTCAGTGACAGTGAAAGGGCCTCTACCTACCCAATCATTACAACCTTATGCCAAGTCGTTTAAAAAAAAATCTGGAGAAAAAGGTTGTTTTTTTCTGTCAAAGCTCTGCAGGCTTACATCCCCGCCTCCACCTGCAAGGGCTCAAACACCTGTGGTAATGATCTCAGTGACAGGATCAGGCAATTACTGGACAATTTTATTCACGCCCCTGGCTAGGTCAGAACTCACACACACACATACACCCACACGTTTGCTGAGGCCCTTTTCTTTTCGGCAGGAGATACAAGATTTTGGGCACAGCATACAGCCGCGACGCCCTCGGGCAAACCCAATCGCCAAAATCCCCCTGAGCCCAGCAGTCTTGTGTTGCACCAGCAAAACTTAGAGGTCAGGCCTGACTCAGGTGTTCAGTACCCCTGTCAACGCCACCGAGTTGACAGGACTTTATATCTTGGGTCAAAGCTGAGGGAAACCACAGGGGGAGTTAACACAGCAGCACACACTTTTATATAAAGTTGTGGCCTCAAACTATGGTTAGAAAGGTATATTGGCATGCAAAAGTTTGGGTTTTTTTCAGAATTTCTGCTACTACGAATATGGCCGGATTTGAAAAAGGAATACAATTAAAGATGCCACGCTTCTTTGCAATTGTACACAATATTATACAATATTGTTCCATTTCTTACAGGTTTAAACATTTTAAAAAGGATTAGTCTCGCCGCAATTTCAGTAGGTAGTAAGGCCCTTTTTATAGGTTTCCGCTCTTAAAGGTTTTTTACCCATTCCTTCTGCAAGTCTTTCAGTTCTGCAATATTTTAGGCATTCTTTCTTTCGAGGTTTCATATTTTCAGAGATGTTGATATTATGGGAGTGGGAAAGCCTTCACTTCTTGAGGAAGCCCACTGTGGATTTTGAGGTGTGTTTTTTATTCTGTGGAAGAAGTCATCCTCTTTACAGTATTTTCACAGATGCTGTAATTAAGCTAGTTCTTGGCTCAATCCGTGAAATGATTCCCGTATTGCTGGTAGCAGCTAGAGCCTGACCAATATTATCAGCCGATATTAGATATGTCATTATCGGCACATAATTTCATTTATCAGCCAATAAATGAAAATTAAAATAAGCAAGTAAAGTAGAGATGGAAGAAACACCCTTCAACCATGTTGAACCATGAGTGTTGTATTGAATAGGTTGTCAACCAAGGCCCTATTCGGGACGGCCCTTGGTAGGTTGTCAGGTTTAGCTAACATCTCTGAGTTTGTTAACCCTGGATTTTTGGTTCCCAAAAGAGAGTTAGCTTCTATTCTGAGCAGGGTAACTGACTCAGTGAACTAGACTGGCAACAAACTCTGAGTTTCTCTATGACTCCTCCTCCTATTTTGTGTACTTTACATGAGAAAGACTGAGATTATGTAACAGACTTAAAACTACCTCAGAAGTCTATATTCTCCATCTTTCTAACTCTGTGACTCTGGGGACAGTGATGCAGCTGTCAGACTGTCAGATGAACGCTACACCGCAAACATTTACTAGATATCACAGTTTAAATAAAAGCAAAAATTACTTTAATTTCTTTTTAAATAAAAGTGATCTGTGTGAAGCTTTAGACACAGAACGCAATGACCAATCAGTTGTCGTTCTGTAATCAATCACACAGATGAAAAAATGTCTGTCACAGCTGAAATGTTGGAGGTTTGAATAAAACATCCCTACTGTGGCTGTAAGAGAGCAATCATCTATCAGTAAAGGCTGCGATTAGATCAGATTAAAACGGTTAAAGTGGGGAGTTTTTCTCTAAATCTCATTAAGGTTTTTTATTCAGTAATGGCAGTAATAACCTCTGTTTTAAAAAATAGTAAGATTGTTACATTCCATCATTAGATTACATTTTAAGTGAATAATTATTCAAGCAAAAAAAAACCTTTTTATTTAATAAAAAACTCTCTCTTGAGCAGATCCGCCCCAGGTTTGTTGCTGTCTGGGTGACTGATATCACGGGTCCATCAGTAAACTGTGTCTGATCTGTGCCTCATCTTCAGCTCATGTTGGCTACATTTTGTTCCTGTCAGGTTACAGCTGGATACTTACATATGAAAACCAAATGTAAAATTAAGATTTCAGCTAATAAAAATTCGAGTTGTGTAAATGATGACAGAAGACTGTCATGGTCCCTGACTCTTGGTTTTGAGTTTTCTGTTAGTTTATTATTTCGTTTGGATTTTCTGAAGTGATATATGTTCAAGTTGTTTTTTCCTGCCTTTTGCTGCCTTTTTGTATTTTGCTTATTATCTGAAGTCCTTCAGTTTAGGTTATCCTTGGGTTGGGTTTCTGTATTTCTTGGTTAGCCAGTATTTAGTTTCCTGGTTAGCTCTTGACCCAATGCGTTTACAAGTCTTGTTTATGTCATTTGTTGTAAAGGTTCTCTGTGGTGGTTTTACTAGTTCTATACCCTTTAGTTTGGTTAATTTAGCTTCTCTTTGTGTTTCCATTCACTTCCTATTTCTGTACTGACTTGTCTTTCTAGGTTTAGGAAGTTGTGTCTTCCTGTTTTATTTTGGTAACTGTTCTCTGTGTTTTGTGTTGCGTTTACTTCTCCTGTCTCATTATATCTATTGCCTTCAGCCTTCCCACCTGTTATCTCCTCCTGCGTTATAATATGAGTGTATATATTGTCTTGGCCTCCCCTTGTTCATTGTCCCACATAACTGTTTGAACTCGGTCTTTGTATTTCCCTGCTCCCAGTTTACCTGTTAATCCATTTCCTGGTCATTTCTAGCATTTTGGAATTCTTTGATCCCTGTTTGTTCCTGCTCACACAGACATTATTGAAAAGAAGTATATATTTTCTGTCTAAATGTTTTCAGCCTGTGATGATGACAGGGTGGCCCAGCTAATTAAAATGGCTCATCTTCCCGTGCTCTTTTTTTTTTTTTTTTCAAATTAAATATCCTGGTCAGCAGTGAGACATGCTCATATTCCTCGGTCCACTGGATTAAAATGGAGGCTCTGGTCCTTATTTGCTATGATGAATCTGGTATCAGAGCTACACTGATGATGGCTTTCTCTCCCTTCTTTTATTCAGATCACTTCACTAACAGGAATTTCAATCACAGGTACTCAAAATTTTCCATCTCACTTTGTTTATGGCAATAATAAGAAACTAAGTGTTTAAAATTAGCTGAAGACTTAATACACAACAGTTCCCCTGTCGTTTACTCATTACTGATAGTAAACATGAGTTGCACTGTCAACAGAATCATCAACAGCCACCTTAGCATAGTTATACCAACCTTAACCTTATTATTTTTTTAATTTTCATTATTTTCCTTATTTTTTTTATCTTCTTTTGAATTACTTTCTGTTTCAGTTCGGAAAAAAATTGGTTGCCAATGAAATCATTTCTGAAGCTGAAGTAATGATAAAAGTTATTGCAAGTGGAAGGAAAGATTTTCTGGATTTGTCCTAAAGGAACAGAGCAGAATCTCTCCTGACTGTCCATGGAGCCGACCCCAATGCTGCACCCCGACCACCACAAAGCACACTGCATTTGCCACAACAGACTGATAGAAAAGCCCCAACATTTCTATGCACATGTTGAAGGATCTCAACTTCCTTTGAAAACAAAGTCTGCTTGTGTGTTGGTCTTCCTGTTCCGCCTCCTGTCAATGTTGTGACCCAGCTATCTGTATTATTCCAAGATAGACACCGGCCATGTTAATCTTGTCCTTCTGAAGTCCATGACCATCCCTTTGGTCTTACTTACATTCAGAAACAAAATATTTTCCCCAGAACATTCAACAAAATCACACTTTAGTGCTCTTTTCCCCTCCTTTTACCCAAATGCTGCAGAATTGTTTCTGTAGGTGCCATGATCATGGGCTACACTGAAATTCTCAGGTGTACCAGGTGAACAGGAATGGAGACAGCATAGTCCCTTATAGACCGCACATAAACAAAGACAGAGTACTGCCCAATCTCACAAAAACACGAAAGCAATACAAAGACAATTAGCTGCTGTTGATGGCTTTCATTGTACAACTAAAAACTAAATGTTGTATAAATTGAAATGCTGGATTTTACACATTTGGTCGATGCCAACTTTGGTTCAGCAAAGCTGTGATGGGAATTTCTTACACTGATCAATTACATCCTTTGACAGATTAGTTGAAAGCAACAGTTGAAACATTAGTTAAAGCTGAGTTCGTAGACTATTTTGCAGCATTAAAAGTAGCTTCACTGCTGAGCAGCAGTAGCATTAGGTAACATATATTTGTAGGAGCAGTATCAATAGTGTTAATGCTTTGTGTCAGCAGTAATAAAGCAAATAAGTGCAATTAGCAGCAGTCAAGTAATTAGCAGTAGCAGCAGCATTACAATAACTGTTACTAAAAGCACTTGTTCCTTTTGCTTGGTAGTAGTAGTAATAGTCACAGCACACGTATGTAGCAGGAGTAGTAATAGATTTTGTATTTAGGCCAATGCACTGACGTGAAAAGTGAGAAAAAACTTTATTATGTGACATGTCAAAAGTACACATTCCTTTTGCTCCTTAGTAAGCGTGTCTATCCCCATTTGTTCCTGAGAGGTCAAGTTTTCATAATGCCCCAAGGTAAGTATAGTTGCAGGCCATTCTCACATCTGTGCTACATTAAGCAGTCCAGTAGGTGAGCTATTCAACCTAGTTGAATACAAACAAATCAAAATAATTAGACAGGAGACTTAAGTAAGGATTTACTTGGATGCTGGCCTACCCACGTAAAGCACAAACTTGTTGGGCTTCAGTCACACAGGAAAGGATGTTTGCTATACTAACCCAAACCAAACCCAACACCATCAATTATATGGCCAGCCAGCCAGCCAGCCACACTAAACCTCCTATTAGTGAATCGACTTAAGGCTCTCACTTCTTTGCCTTCACAGATTCCCCCTGCCTTGTACTGTAATCCCTCTCCAGCGGATTTTTAATTAAACACAGTCAACACATGTGGGTCAAAGACAGCTGCCAGGCAGGGCAAGGACATAGAGGCAAAAGGAGACTTGTACCTGTGTCAAAGTAAACAGAGCTCATCACTCAAAATGTATGCCTTTCTCTTTAAACGGGAAAAATGAGATGTCACTTCTGACAGGAGTCCTGATCTGCACCCTCTGTTAATTGCTCCACCCTCCCTAAACACACTCATGCATATACAGATTGAGGACAAGAGCCGTCATAGACAGTCACTTTTTAAGTCAACTGTTACTATCCTTGACCACGGCCTCTAAAATTAGTCAGCGCTATAAAACAATTTCAGGAAAAGTGAGGGACTCTCAATTTCCTCTTCCTCCCCAGTTCTCACCTTCTGTCACTGTGATTGGCAGCTTTAATTAACAACGAGTCTAATGTCCTCGCAGAAAGTGGGTGACAGAGTTTGGGGGGTGGTGAAAATATGAAAACAATGCATAGCCTACTTTTGTGTGCATATAATTAGAGATGTCTGGGGCTTGCTGTAGAACCCAGTGGGCGTGGTACAGACTCAAGCAGGAGCGAATTATGTCCAAATCATGTCTTAGGAATGACAATGAACAATGAACATGTCACACATTGTTCTACATAAGTGTCCCTCCGCTCAGCTAACCACACGGGGGTCTCTGTAGCTCCTCCATGCACTTCAGTAACAAGTTAAATTGTAGAGACCATGGCATATGGTATGTAAAGAATTGTAAAAAAACAACAATTTCTGGTAGCTGTATCTGAACAATCTACTAATTCCCTGCTTCAAGGCTAAAGCAAAGCTTTTGCATTCCATGTATAACACAGCTTGATACTTACCCCATTTGATCAACAAGTTCTGTATTTAGACAGTAAAGCACCACGCTTTATTTATTAGCTCTGTGACTGCAAAAACATTACTATCTTGAACCACACAGAATGTAACTTGGGACAACTTCCAGTACAGCTTTTAAGACTTAATGGGCTTAAATGCTGCTTCAGATTCATTTCTATATCAGTGAGTTACATTTTGGAAAAAGGACCCTAATAGTCTGTGAATACTTTTGACATAAATCACCAGTGTAAGCAACATATCAGCATCCCAACTTTAAAACTTAACTGTGGTTAACCTTCTCTTTGTTCTCTAAATTAAGAAAAAATGTACGGTATTTACCTGAAAGGGAATTATTCAAGGCTGAATTTAGGATTTAGAAATGAAACTGAATGGACCTGTAGCAAACTGACGACCGGCAGTGAAATCTGTCCTAAATGAACGAGTCATCTTCAAACAACCCATATTGGTTAAACTTCACCAGTAACCTATATCCTACACAGAGCCGGTGCTCCACCCTTGGCAGAGATTTTTCTTTAGTTTCATAATACATTAACACTAGCACAGAACCTCCACATGAAACAGAAAAAAATCACCCAGTGAAGCTTTTTGAAGGCAAGCTTTCTGCTACTCTCATCACTTTTCTAGGTCAGTATACACGAGGTTGTGTTTAAACCAACTCACAAACAACATATGTCAACTGCTGCCTTATGCAAGGGCAAACAAAGTAAATCTGTTTTTAATGTCTACTCAGGTCATCCCTGAATCATCCCTCTAGTGTCTGGGCCAGCGCTATCATCCTCAAATGCCCTATTATTATTGTGTATGGGCTTGGTGACCCCAGCTACAGAGCCATCTGCTCAGAGTCTACTGATGCTCAGATTAGGGGTGTAGGCCAGGAGGGTAAGGGGACACACATGCTGAGATGCCTCCTCTAGGCACTGCTCTGTTAGATCAGGTGGTGGGAAGATGAAAGCTAATACGCAAAGTTTTGACACAGACAGAAATCCAACCACCAGCTGATTTCCGTGCTGTTTTCCCCCATACAGCTTCTACCAGTGTAATCAATACCCCCTTCCTGTACTCCACATGCTCCTCTCTTTTCCCACTTCCTTCACTTCACTGTCTGGCTCATTTTCCACCACCTCCACCTGAGATGCAGTACCAACACTTGACGGCCTTGCTTACTGAATCGATGATTCAGGGCCTCCTGGAACGGCAAGCTTATAAAACCCACAACACTGCGCTCTGTGTGCTGGCAGCGAAACATCCTCATAAAACAGAATGAGGATTTTAGAGGTATATGCCTCCAATCATCCTTGGCTTTGCTAACATGTTCTTCTGTGAATGTAAAGATGCGTTAGCTTGCTCATTTCCATGCAGAGGATGAATATAATCCTTTATGTTTATCTGTCTGAGTTCGAAGGCCACGGGGGGCTGCAGCCCACTGTACTCCCTACTGATGCCATTTGAAAGGCACAGATGCTGGCCCAGGTGCTTTTACTTCTTATAACTGCCAAACTACGGCTGTTGCCTGAATCATTGCCAAGGTGTCCCAAAGTGTCAGAGGGACAATAAAAAAAAAAAAGAGCCAGAATTTTTAAAGAAATATGCATGCCAAGTTATTTATCACAGAGTTAGGAGTAGGACAGATGGGTTGGGAAACAAGAAGGCCAAGATGCATTAATACTGCCAGGTTCACAGGGCTGATTATCAGTGGGAACGCCTACACTGGAAGCGTTTCTTTCTTTCTCTTTGAAACTTGTTTATCCAGGAAAATTCTGCTTTGTCACACATCATGCTGTCACACTGAGTTCCTACTCAGTTCCTACAAATCACAGTGGGAGCTGCTTCGCTACGAAATGTCTGATATGAACTCTCGAAAACAGCAACCATGGTGTTAAAATATAATATATGCATGCTTTCAGACTAAACTACTACTTTTGATTCCTGGTGTAATAACCTAATCTAATCCGAAACTGACCTCAGTAATATGCATCAAGCATCTTGGCCAGTTCATAATCCACATTTTCATTTCAAAAACATTATAAAGTCATTGTTTTCTCTGCCACGCACACTGCAAGTGATATATTACTTGACTGCACACGTAACAGGTGGTTTGAAATTCATGTTTCCATACTGGGGAGAACTGGAGCCATGAATGCTTCCCACGTAGGAATTTAGACACTTTGAGACTCTGGTCTCATAACACCACATACAAACAAGCAGCCATATAGCAGCTGTGCAGAAAATTTTGGTTTTATGTGCTTGGAAGCAGCGTACCTTGTGTTGAAGGGTAAAGTATTACCTCGACCTGCAGTTTTAGGGTCTCACGCTTCATGTGCAACAGCACAGTGTAAGATGTATGGAAAACAGCAACACTGAGACACAAAGTGGCAATGCTAAAGCTTTACTGACAGAGGATGGAATAAGAAGCTGGTGACCAAGACGTCCCGCAGTGATAGCAGGTGCACAGGTGTTGCTGCTCATACTGCATAACCTCCCATGCTGTGCACAGGAGCCCTGACAGGGGTGAGCAGGCTTTGCCACAATGCCCTTGTTCGCTCCAGTGAGGGGCGTGTAATATTATTTATTTAATAATTTGACTTTTTTTTTTCTTACAAGTTTCCTTTCAACTTTTATTATCTCTCATGTGCCACAGGGACACTGGGAGGCCCACCAGTTTGATAACTTTAAATGCCTACTTTTTAAAGTGTAATATCTACAGCTACCTTGGGACCTTGCTCCATATCAGTGATTTTCTTTTTTCTTGTTTTTTTTTTGGTATCTTACAAAAAGTGAGAGGTAAGATATAAGAAGAAGTGAGTTTGTAGTTTGGCAGTTAATCTAACTTGAGTTTATCAGTGCTGTGGTTTACTACATTAATGACACGGAGGACTAAACATGTGAGCCCAAGAGGGAAAACTCTGGGAGATAAGGAGCTGGAGGAGAAGGTAGCCGAGCTGAAAAGAAATAGCTTTTGGCATCATGCGGTTATTTTTCTCCAGGAGCTTCAGAAAGGAAAGGAAGCATGAGGAATGCCATTCCTGCAGTTTGCCCTCAGATGTCATTTCAATCGAAAGTGACATTTGCTAACAGCACCAACACAAAATCATCCTGCAGCTGAACTCTGACCCCGTCTGCTGAATCTGCTGTTCGGTCATCTCGCGCTGCAGCGATAACTGAGCGACAGTTTCCACTCTGCTGCCAGCGCCACCGCTGGCATCAACCTGTCATCAGACTTGACAGTTCCAACCAGAGGTTTCATGGCCGGGGAATAGCTTGGACAATTGGTTCAGCTGCAGAGAGTAAACACACTGTCTGCTAGGCAGAACAAGCGACAGAGGAATATTCATAAAGATTATTCATGGCTGGCTGTCAGCAGCAGTGACAAATCTGGGAGGTAATGGCAGCAGCAGCCAAATCTGACGGAGAGCAGGACTGGACTAAATGGACAGGCAGCCATCACTGCAGAACAGTCATGCTCCTGCATATCTCTTCTCTGTGTACACCTCATCCCTAATACATGTGCCCAGTCATAGCGACAACCAATAGGATTCTGCACCATCGCTCTCAACTGCCATTCCTAACAAGTTGGCCAAGTCTGTGTGCTGAGAGCAAATGCTTCAAGAACCAGGGGGTAAATTATCCTTGAAAGGAAAAAAAATAATTCCCTCAAGTACTCCACAATGTTATCACCATCAATCTGTGATGGGGATAACATTCCAGGGCTTAAATTTTGATGAAGTGCTCTAATTTACTTTTCTACTATACCCACTTTCCCTCAAACAGTTTAGTTCACTTCCTCTTTGTAGGGCTGAGTATCGTTTGGAATTCTGGGACGAATATCAAAGTTTAAAAAATAAAAGTTAACAATATAGAAAACCCAGTTAAAATAAAATAAAAAATACAAAAATTATACTCTTGTTTATAATTTCCATCCAGGTCTGCTCAGTCGATTTATATCCTTTAAAACCTACACTCACCTCTGACCCATTCAATCTGATTCTATAATGTCATAATATGTCAATTTTTGACTTTTAATAATGTTTTCTCAAGGTTTGACACTCAGCAGACAATATATATTATAACTGACTCACACCAATAAAAAAAAATAGTAATCATTGAGTTGTTTAAAATATTTTTTTCTTGGAAATATAGAGTTAAGGTTACTTCTCATCATTGACAATGAACTTACAAAACAAATGAGTCTGCAGTATTCTTTTTGCTCTATATTTTATCTTTTGTCTCTCAGTGCTGTTTTTTCATCGTGTGTAGCTTTTATGATTTAGATGTTTTTTAGAGATGCACCAATTGCAAAATTCTTGTGTGACTCCCATTTACAGTTATTTAAGTGTGAGCTGACGACAGACGTTTTCCGATTCCGATTTTCTTTCTGATGGCGTATAAAAACACAACTGAACTTTTCTTCAATGCAAAAGTTCATTTTCATAATAAAATTAATTACTAAACATTACAATATTCTTAGTACTGTGAGTTAGAGGATCTTGTTTTACTTAACCAAAAAAGTAAAATGAGCTTTTACTGCTGTACAGCAGATTCATATAACAAAACATATATTATTAAATGTCAGTTACTTACACCACTTACAAATTCATCGGATAACCTGTCATTAACCCTTTTCTCTTTTTCACTTGTCTCCATAATTTTCCTCACAGCTGCTTTGGTCTTTTCACTGCCGAGGTTCATACCAAGTTGCCATTCGTTGGTAAATGCGCTGGTGCTTATACAGCACTTTGCTACTCTTTACTGAACACTCAAAACACGTGTTATGGTACAACCCACATTCTATACATATATATTCTATATAGTCTCTGCATTTTTTAACCATCCAGAAAATACTTGAAAAATTTGGGGAAAAATGGGGTTCAAATATTTGCCCAAGGACATTTTAACGTACAGACAAGAGCAGCTGGTGATCGAAACAATGCAGACAATCCTATTAGCCAATAACCCACTTTTCCTCCTGAGTTCATGCTCCTCATGATGAGCATGAACTTCACAAAGAACAAATGTGGGACCACTGTTCAGTAAATATAATCATTCAATTTCAAGCAGTGTGTATGCTGACTTTTTGATTATAGTTAACTTGCATGGCCCAATCCCAATTCGTATCGCAAAAACAATAATATAAAAAAGCCTACAAATGTGACACAGATCACCATCAAGGGATACCCAACAGTGTTTACAAGGTTTCAAGTGATCGATGCTCACTCCGTCGGTTTTGACGAGGTAAGTGTTGCTGCCTGGCGTGATGATATTTCCTTTCTGGAGGCTGTTTGAGGAATTAAGAGACACTTTTGCTGACATAAAATGTAGTCCAGGTTTCAGAGACCGATATTGTTGTCAGTGCAACTGCTGCACCGTGATCTGGTAAGCTGCCTATGCGACTGCTTTCAAACCATCAGTGCCACACTCTCAATGCGGTGGACAATTTGAGACATGATCTGTGGCAAACGACGAGCTCTCGGCCTCTCAGGAGAAAAGAGGGGTTGGAGGAGTGCAGAGAAATTATCCTCAGTGCTTGGAACTTTTCGAAAATTCGGCAAAGAAACAAACTGATGTCTATTACCTGAGGTTGAAAAAGTTGGGATGCTTTACGCTTCTTGGCTTTTGTTACCCCAGCAACAGTTCAGTCCCCTGAGACTCAATAATTGTACAATTAGCATCAGTTTACATACCTGCGACACACAACAGCCTCCAATATCCAAATTCCACCCACAGCTGAGGTGTCCATGCTATGCGGATTTCAACGTTTTACTGATTTCACGAAACATTTCATCTAGCACATCATTATATAGATGTCGAAATAAAAGGCAGAACTGTGTATGCGGTAAAATGAGTCACTGAGGAAAGACTGAGCAGCAGCAATCAGAAACCCAGCAGCTTCCTTTGAAGTCGTCGAAAGTGAACACCAATGCAGGCATTCATTACTGATGTAGAAAAGTAAGCAAATTAACTTTAGCATCCAAACATGTTTAGAGATCAGCTTGACAGACAGCATGGTGCCTGCTGGCATTCCTCCATCTGCTCAATAATGATTTGTTGTCGATGGGGAAAAAACAATTGTAACACCTGGAGAGTAGAAGTTGGCCTCGTATCTCTCCACAATGAAGCCTCACAGGTCCAGTCCAAGGCCGGTTGGTAACAGTATCAGCTTCAATAATCATGTGCTGGGGTTACCGGCATGAGTCAGGTTATTGTAGATTGTTGTCTTGAAATATAATAAACAATAATAATATAATAAACAAGTATGATACCCTGTGTTGTGAAATGTACTTAAAAGTCATGCGTACAGATTACTCACTAGCAAAAGCAACTGCGCATTACATCGACATAAAACAACCCTGCTTGATTAAATCTTTTTTTTTTTAAACTAGGGTTCATTTTTGGATAGGAGACTGCACTGGTAGTTTTCTGTAATAAACAAAGGCATACATAATTCTACCATTTTTCTGGTCATTTTTGGTCAATTTCAAGTGTGCATTTTCAGTGAAAAGTAAAGCCTACTTAACTTTTTTAGCATTAGATTAAGTGAAATCCAATGCCGGTAGTTAGATGAAGGCACAATTACTGACCTCACAAATTAGATGGCTTTAGATTACTTTTGACTTGCATGAGAAAACTGTGAAGAGCCACATTATTCCTGACAGAGAGCAACAGATCTGAGTCAAGATTCACAGATTTCTGTTTTAGCAATATTGTCCACATCACTGATATAAATTTTTACGTGATATAACAGCGCCCTATCAGTGATAAAGGACTTACACTAGTACGAAGCGCGCACACAACAAGACAAGCCCAGACTATTATTATTGTTATTATTATTAAACTTTTAGGCAATTTTATTTTACTTTTACTTAAGATTTCCAGAGAACATTAACTAGGACACCTTCGTGCTTATATTTGATTTATGCTGTGTCACTGGATCTATCGCACACTCACTACTATTGCACTATAATGCTGCTGCTGCTGCTGCTGTTGGCACTTTGTGACGATAGAGTCACACTTTGAATTAAGTAGTCTATCATCACTGACGGTAGTTCATTGGTAAAGAAGGAATGAAAACACACTTCATTTTGCTTGCACTAATAAATACATGCTGCTGCCTGCAAAGTGCAATCACCAATAAAATGTCATTTACTTATTTTTCAAGATTGTCATAAATACAGCGATCTCAAATTTCTTGAAATATTTTCATATAACTTAGAGGCTTCGTATGTAAGATAAGGTATGTGTGAGATGATCAGTGTAAAGTAAGGTATGTGTGTAAGTGGAGATCTTCATCTATCTATCAACTCACTGCCTCATGGAGTCACAGCTGTGCTAACATGAAGCTAAATGAAACCTGACCCAAACAACATCCACAAACATTCAGACATTCTGCTGCCAAATAACTGTTTGTATTGTGTATTTATTTACCATGACTTTGTGCTCATTAATACGGTTTTTCTTGTAAAAGAAAAAAAAAAGTTAAATTCCAGCAGGAGATAACATACAATATCTCCAAACTAGGTATGTTCATATAGAAACGTCATATTCCACTGTTAATATCATTGACTTAACCTTGATATTTTTACATTCTCTAACGTTTATGTTTTAGTCAGCTTTACTTTCATTATTCAGGCCAGCTTGATCCAGCCTGTTGAAAATAGAGTTGTGAACTAAGAGCAGTAAAAATAACATTTTACACTTTGTAATTCTCTGTCCATGGAGTCCTTTTTTATTTCTCTTTTGTTTTATAGATAATTATCTCCCTGTAAAAAGAAAGAAAAAGTCATCTTAAACTGTGGGCAGTTACATATTTATGTCAATCATGTTTATGAAAAGTGTTACAAAATGTCAAACAACCCTATAATTTCATATTATTTTTTACACTTTGGTTTTCAGCCATTGTGTTTTGTTTTGTTTTTAACTCTTTGGTTTGGTTTAAGCACCCAAACTAATTAAAACAGAAAAGATGGTGCTCTGGGTTAAAACCACAGACAGTATAAAAATTGCCAGCATGATGTCACATGATATCTGGTTTGTGAAGTCCTACTATGAAAGCTTAAACTAGCATTTTCACCATTGCAATCTGGGTGTCCTAAAAGTGGACATGAGGAGCACAGGTGACTGAAACAGTGTGGACACTCCACACTGATTGTCAACTTGACTTGTGATTGATAGCTACATAGCCAATGCACTAACCCTGGATAATCCTTCTCTCTGAGTCTAGTGATGACCATAATTTCCAAAATGAACTTTATGTGACCAGAAAGCAGCAACTGAGACCAAAAATACATGAGGAACGTTTTTCCTGTGTGTACAGAGAAAGGGAGCTGAGGGACATTTCCCCATAGACTTCACTCTGAAGTTGGGAATTAAAAGAATTCCCCAAATTTTTTTCAAAACTTGGAAGCTACGTCCATTTTCCCAGAATAAGGTCATTATTACAAAGATGCATTTTCATTTTGCCAAAAAGTCAAAATAACAGGTCCAAGCCTTCAAAACAATTAAAAATACTTTTAAAAATACAAAATTTCGTACTGTAGAAAAAAATCAATATTAAAAAAAGACTGGGCTGGCAAATATGACATTTGTTTTAACACTGCTAAATTCATTGCATGGGAATCAGTACTGGATTTCGATTCATCTGCATAGTGAGTCTGCAGCAATTCTGCCAACTAATAGTAATTCTAATGGAATTAGATGTGAACACTTTATCCAACTTAGTTCATATGTTTACAGCTCAAACATTCACCAAGAATAGTCCGGTGTTAGAACAGAAAGCAAAGTGGCAAAAGACTCAAATACTGTATACAGCTGATGACCACTGAAGATACATCATACTGAAAGATAGATGGAGCACAAGAACCCGGAGTTCAGCCGAGACGGGCACAATGAAGTCTGTTGACGGTGAAACTGCATTTCATCAACTCCAATTCCATAGAGAAAATTGCCTTCAGTACCACAGCGGCAGGCCTGACTTCTCCCTTCATGATAAGAGGAAATCATTTTGAGATAAACTGAAGTAATCATCCTGCAGTTATATATGTATAAAACCACTGAAGTTTGCAAACTCTGTCAGCCATTCGCAGGTCTGAGAACTTCCAAAAAGCCCATAAAGTCTTCCAATGTGATGATTAAAACTAAAATTTTAATTTGGTGAAACACCTTTGCAAGTTTGCTTTAGCCACACTGCCAACGAAAGTCTGTGAGATGAACAGAGTGAGTGACAACTAACGGCCAAGGCAATTAAAATTTCTCAAAAGCCATCAAAGTGGAGGATTGCACTGACTTCCACCTCATTCAGGGCTCCTTAGCTTGCCCTCATTTGTCTGTCAGCCTGCTACCGACTGTCTGAATATGTCTACGTATTTGATGCTCGACCTATCCATTTGAATGGAAAAGAAGCCCTCCTGTGTTCTGTAATATTTATCCCACTTAATGCTATAGTGCTCATCAGAAAGGTTAAGAGTGAAACATCGGCTGTGCTTTATCATGTCAAATCTTTTGCCATTGTAATCTACCTGTATCCATTTTATTCAGCCAACACATAATTAAAGCCAGACTATCTGCTGGTCATGTCTGAAATTTTTGCTCTTTCAAGCCTCTTTAAATATTTAGTAGAGTACGAGGATGGGTTATACTAAATCTATACCCTACATTCGTCTGACTTTCTTCTTTTATAAAAAACAGTTTGAAACAGCACTTGCTCTTTTGTCGTCTCATTACTGCGAGCTGCAAATATGCAGTACTCATTTTCTTTAAAAACGTGTAGCTATTATGCAATTCACAATTTTTATATTAAAAAATCTTGTGTTATTTCCCCCAGAAAAAAAACAAACACATTTCATGTTTGCTTTTTGTGTGAACACAAACGCCATTTTCTCCATTTACAGCCCTCACATTTGCCCCAGGAGAGCTGTGTGTGGTGGACTATTTTAGCACTGAGCTGGATCCACGCCACTACACACCAAGGACTCCCCTCTTTACATCCTCCCAACAGACCATGAAAGCGCACCTTCTCGTGTCAGCGCCCATTTTCGTTGCAATCTTTTCCAGCTTACTTCCTCCAATCTCAGCATGCTGGGAGTCGCTGCTTAGTGTCGGAGCTCACTCACGTGGTTTCGTTTCAAGATTAAATTACATTCTTGCTTTTACTCCTCAGAGCCCCCGCTAACAGGGGGCCGGGCACCTTTAAACAACACCCCAGGTGTCACCTCAGCAATCACACGTTCTCTAGGCCAGACTTTGGAGCAAAGTGCAAACACAGCCGCACACAGCAGAATTATAGAGCGGGGCTGCCACTGCACCTTCTCGTGTTTTTGCTCCGATCAACATTAAAGCTGCATGACACAACTTCTTGGCAGCCTCAAAAGGCAGCAAAAGGGATATGTTAAAACTTCAGTACCTGCAAATCCGACAACAAACTGCCAGGCTCAGTCTTTGATGATTTATTCCAAGAGCTGTGTGGGGAACCTTAAGTACCAACCAAAAGTGTTCTTAGCATCACATAACTACAATTGCCCAAAAGTTTGCAGTGACAGCTTGGTCAGATGAATAGCAAACGAACTCTGTAAAACACAACTCGAATCATTTTCCTTCCAACTTAAAGGATTTTCTCTAAGAATTTTTCCTCGTGTGAATCTACTGTAGTTTGCAAAGCTTAGTTGTGAATATCAAGGGGGAATAAATAGAAACGATCTGATTTATATGTAAATCTCAATGTGTACCCACAAGTGGTAACCGTAATGATGTATTACAGTCCTATTTCCAAACGTTAAAGCATTAGTGTCTTAGCCACACGTAGGCACCCTGTCGCGCAGACACCTAATCTTTAGGTCACTGTTGTCACTGAGAGATTAAGTTGCTGACCCCAAACTATAACGGCTCTTAACTTGAATCCAGCTGGGGAATTAATTCACAGTCTTTTGCTCCCCTCAAGTCTTGTCATCTACTTAATAAAAGCATAAAATACCACAAAATACATTTCAAAATGAAAAGGCATTTTACCAAGTTCGCTTCACTTCTGCTTGCATTTCATTCAGTTCAATTCAGCTTTCTACCTCAAGGCGCTTTATACTATACACTATTAGAAAGAAAACCCAACAATCACATGACCCACTATGAGCAAGCACTTGGTGACAGTTGGAGGAACAACTCCCTTTTAACAGGAAGAAACCTCTAGCAGGACCGAGTTCAGGGAGGGGCGGCCATCTGCCACGACCAGTTGGGGATGAAAGGAAAGAGAAGAGAGCAAAGAAAGACAGGACAAAAGGCAGACTGTGGAGGAGAGAGCCTGCATTTAAGAATTCCTAATGATTAAATGCAGTAGTGGTGTATAAACACACAGAGAGTGAAAAGGGAAAAATGAATGCTCAGTGTATCATGGGAAGTCCCCCAGCAGCCTAAGCCTGTTGCAGCATAACTAAGGTTAGGGTCACCTGATAAAGCTCTAACTGTACACTTTATCAAAAGGAAAGTTTTAAGCCCCATCTTAAAAGCAGAGAGAGAGTCTGTCTCCTGAATACAAACTTGGAGCTGTTTCCAGAGTAGAGGGCCCTGACACCTGATCTACTTTTGAAAACTCTAGGAACCAAAAGTAAGCCTGCAGTCTGACAGTGAAGTCCTCCGTCAGGAAAACAAGATACTATGAGGTCTAAGTTATGACAGAGCCTGATTATTCAAGATTTTCTACTTTAGGATAAAGATTTTAAATTCAATGAGGAGAAACCAATATGGAAAAAACTGGTCTCTCAAGCCAGTCCCAGTCTAACTTTTCAGCATCACTCTGACATGGGATGGTTCTTATTTTTGAGATTGAACGAATTAATGAAAACAGTCCAACATATTTGTCTAATGTGCACATTGAAGCACACATCCTGGACAAAAACTTCTTCACAGTGTTACTGAAGGCCAACAGTACAGTAACCTTAGTTTGGTGGGAATCAAGAATGGGAAAAGCATCCAGGTCTTTATGGCTTTATTACTTTTCTGCAGTTTAACTAATTGTTGTGAGTTATCTGGCTTCATGGATAAATAAAGTTGGGTCTCGTGTGCACTGCAATGAAAATGCATGCAGTGTTTTCTAATCATATTGTTGACAACTTTAAACCACATGTAGAGGTCTTTATTTCTGATGCTCTTCAACATGCTAAGGTTACTGCTCCATGATTATTGTATCAATAGCAAAAGAAAATTGCAGTAAAATGATACAACAGTAAAATAAAAGTACAACAGTAAAACAGCAAAATTTGCAACAATTATTTGATTATCTGACCCAAAGAGAAATAATATCATGGGTGCTGAGTTGTCTCTAGCAGTGAGAAGTGGAGGGAGACAAAAGAAGACGTGAAACAACAGGAGCGATGTCTGTAGTTGTGATGCTGAAGTGCAAAATGCTTTGACGATGATGATGATAATGCAAAATGCTTTAACGAGGTTATAAATACATGAAAAATGTTGGCAAACAATGAAAAGATTTTAAATTCCAGTACCCAATCAGAAGGTGTGAGAGTGCATGACTGAAACAGGGAAATGGACATAAAGGATTTGCAAACAGTGTGGACAGAAATGCATATATTCTCTCTCTCTCTCTCTCTCTCTCTCTCTCTCTCTATTATAGATAGATAGATAGATATTGGATTTTTTTTTAAGACTTATCGATATTTGTTGATGGCATTCCAAACACGAAAGTTGTCGACAGAGAATCTGCACAGTGCCCTCTGGTGGACAAACTACTACTCATAACATAGCTCTCATCTCATCACTTTTTACATCTTTCATTTATCAGCTGTTATTAAAGCTTAAAGCTTAAAAAATAACTAATATTGTTCGATATATCGGTCCAATCGTCTTTGGGGTTTGGAACTGAATTTGAAGAAAACACCCTGAGCTTTAGAAAATCACGTTGGACATTTATTGCAATTTTATGACAAAGTCACACCATAAAAGATCATAAAAATTCCCAAATTCATCTATACTGCATTGCAGTCTTGCTGCTGGTGCTTATATGGCAGTGTTCTTTGACAAATATACTAGAGAAGCAGCAGGTGGAAATACACTTAGCAGAATATGATTTAAATGTGAACAGACATTCAGAACAACTTTACATACTTTTTCACTCCTACTGTGTGACAACAGCCTTCAGTGTGTCCCAAAAAGAGCAGAGGTCCACCACATGACCCAAGACATATGACTTTCTGCATGGAAATCCGCATCTAGTCTCGTCTCGTAAATTCTTTTCAAATAAAAATGTGAATCAGTGGTGTTGAAACTGTTTTGTCTGTTGTTTCATGCGAGATCAGAAGACAGGTGGCTTGTTACAATAAATCTTGCCCACAGAATCCACTTGAGCCTAGAGAGCAGGGAGTGGCTCGGTGCACGGCTGTTCAGCAACTGGCTCTGGTGATCGTGTAACTGATACCTACGTACCAAAGTATTTATATCGCACTGCCAACATTCACACAAGCTGAAAAGCGTTTGAGAAAAGTCAACTGGCACATGAGACAAACTTGATAAGGGTGTGACTGGGGGCTATTTTTTTTTCTTCTTTCTAACCGTATTCCGCAAAATTCTTTAGAAGATAACGTCCCTCGGCCTTTAGAAGTCTTCACACACTACTTCAGCCATTTAAATGTTAAACTAGCCACAGGCAAAATGAAAAGGATTTGAACTCAAATCTCAGACAGGCTCTGTGGTTTTCAGGTAATATGTCTTCAAAATCTGTTTTCCTCTCTGAGAACTGTCTATCAAGAGTTTGACTGATCCACACAGAGAATATCTGGACCAGCTGTCAGTGCGGTTATTCCGAGCACAAACACTGACATTACTAATTCATCTCCATGGTTGCTGCTTTGTAGTAGCAGGCAACACACTCCAAAACAGCTCTGAGGGCTGACTGTGTTACAAAGTGAACAAATCATCCGATGCATCCGCAACATAATCGTGCAAGATGTTCCATCAGAGCTATTAACACACAAGTTATACATCTGCAATAGAAGATCCGATGAGGGATGACTTATTACTGAGAGGAGATTTACTTTCTTTGAGATGACACATTGGTTTAGAAAAAAAAAAGCACTTAATGAAGCCTGAACAAGGGGGAAAATAGCAGTAAACGTCAAGACGCTGAAAGGAGTGAACACAGGCAGACAGACGATTGAAGTGCTGAATCCTCTTTGGTTTTCGAGCTTTCTGACTTTTTATATCTGATCCTGAAAATAGGGACCCCCCCCCCCCACA
>VOQK01012936.1:126515-139196 GCA_015052645.1 Benitochromis conjunctus
ATGACACAGCACTGTCATGAAATGATGCTGTGAGGATGCAGGCATTGTCACATTTAATGCCCAGTGAAACATTAACGTGCCACTGTTTCCACAAAGGAGAAAGTTCACAGCACCGAATGCGAGCCAGGAGCGCATTTAAACAGTTGAACGCGCACTCAGAGGCAACTTTTTTTTTAAGTTAGGAAACCACAGTCGGAGCAGAAGACAAATTGACTTCAGCATAAATCTGTAAATTGCGGGGACATGGCGCTTTTAACCCCTCACAGTCAACTTTAAGACTGTAACTCTTGCCTTTGGGCTATGCCTCGCCATACCCAAACTAAGTATTTCTCCTTTCCCTTCTTTTACCTGTTGGTCCCTCCATGCTATCTGCGTAGATCCTGATGGCCAGCATCAGTAGCAATGCTGCTGAATACATGTTGGCAGAAGAAGTAAAGTCCAGCTCGTCACAAGAAGCAAATCCTAGAGGAAACTCCAGCAGCAGGAGCAACAACAGCGGCAGGACTGGAGAGAAGTTGCGCGCTCAGCTCCATTCATCGCCGCCTGCACTGATCCCTCCACATCCCGCACAGGGAGCATCTGATTTCAAGCTAAAGCGTTCAAAAGAGCCCCCTTTCCTGTAACGGCTCCGCTACTTTTTTTTTCTGCGTGCACTGTGAGCAAGTGGGACGCAGGAATGCGGGTCTGCGGCGCCTCCATGTGGCGAGGACGGGGAGCTCACGGTCGGAGAGCCACACAAATCCAAGCGCTTGGTTTTAATTGCGCGGAGCCACTTTCTTCAAGAAACAGGTTTAACCTAATAAAAGGATGCAAAAATGAGGAGATAAGCCATGAAGAAAAGAAACAAAATGAAGTCATAGTTTATATTTATTTATTATAAGATGAAATGTAGAATTCACTTTTAGGAATTTGAGCTGATGATGAAATGATGAGATAAATATTAGAAATATTAGATTTAAAAGTCAAAATCATGAGCTACTGTAAATGAAAATAAACTTCAGTTTTCGAATAAATCTGAATTCTGAGTGGGAAAAACATGCAGGTAAGTGAAAATTGTTATTTGAGATTAAATAGTGAAACGAAAACTGAAAGCTTCAGTGGCCATTTTAAGCTAATCTTTTAAGCTAAGCTAGTCAAACAGGACACAACAGCTGGTCAGGGGATAGCTTAGTATGAGTCAAGGTTTGTCCAAGTCCAAGTGTCCAAGATTAAAAATATAAAAACAGTTCATATATAAGTTATTATATAAATGTTTAAAATATTAAATGAAAACAATCATAATTCCTGCTCTTACTGCAAAGATGCTGTTTTGAATATGACTTTTTTTCTTCTTTTTTTTAAAAAGCAGAGCCTCCAAAGTTTGTGGGGGCGAACTGTGTCAGCACAATATTAAACATAAATTTTGGGGGGATATTTTTCCTCAGTGTTCCCTTTAAGTTCATTTTTGGCTTCCAAGCAGCTTCATTCCTGCTTGGCCCTTGCTCTCCATTATTATGCTAAAAAGCAACAGATTAAATTCTGACTCACTTGTGGTGAGATATTTAAGCACTAACACCTTGCCAAAGGCTGCCCGAGCACTGTCTGTGCTCTGCAGTTGTATATATTGTGTATTAATATGATGTGGAAGTAGGTGCTCTCTCTGTCAATATCTAGCATGCGGTTTTGTGGCAGCAGGGTGGCGATGTGATGAAGTGAGAGAGTGTTGTACCTGGACAGCTTGGGTTCAAGCCACAGATGAAAAGCCTGTGGCAAAGTCAGCTGCTGATTCTCATTTTCCAGCTCCAGCAGTGCCATTCTGCAGGTGACCTCTGACTTTGCCTCTGGGGTTTGTTTTAATTAATATTTGCTTTGCAGATATCATGGCTCCTTGTTTGAAATGTTTTTATTAAATATTAGATACAAATAAATGATCATTCTTTATGAATCCATTCTGCTTCTTGTCTTTTTAATCTTGATCTTGATGAAGATTGGATTTGATCCAGTCTCATGTTTCAGATTTAAGTCAGCATAAGTCAGGAACAACAACTCTCAACCCTAACAATGAGTTCCTCTGTTTTTGTAGGAGAAGCTTTTGTGTGGAATGGTTTTGATCCACTGGAAATTAGGCCAGTAGTTCTGAGGTATCACGTTTGTCCTATATGGCAACATTTCCACCCAGTTTGGAGTGATCCGTTGGAGGATGATAGTGCTCTCACAGTAATCAGATCTTGACAGTGTTGACAAGTGAGATTTAAACCACTGCCATCAGCAAAACACCAAATGAGGGATTGTGTTTTGGAGAGCTAATGATTATCGCCTTCAGCAGCATTTTTGAGTCTTGTAGAAAGAAGTGTACTGAAAATGTTCTAACACTTTTTTCTTGAAAGTGTCATTCATCTACTTTATGACTTTGAAGATAGGCAGAGCTGGAGGTACAGATTTGAAGATGTTATGATTTTCACTGGGAATGACCAGGATCAGAAATGAGTAAATCGGGAGGGCAGCTCGGGTTGAGCAGTTTTCAGGCAAAGTTGAGATGATTTGTGTGCAGAGGTGAAAAAATGGTGACTATGAAGCTGCCAGGAGGGAGAAAAAGGGAAAGACCACCTAGAAGGTGAATGGATGTAGTGAATGAGGACATGTAGGGGCTTGGTGTGACAGGGGAGGATGCTAGGGAGACAGATGATCCACTGTGGCAATATCTAAAGGGACCTGTCAGAAGAAGAAGGAGAAATAGAGGTATGGCAATGAAAATGCACTGAAGAACTTTTTTGAAAGCAGTTGACTCAAAATGTCATGGACATCAAAGTCTCAGCAAACATGTCAATCTAACCCTCATAGTGCAAGTTCTGATATAAATTTAACAAAACTAACAAATACTAAAACTGATGAGATTTTCTCTGTGTTTTTATTTGATTTTAGATTTTCAAGTTCACAAAATCATTTCAGTTTTTTTCATGAGTCTAGTTTTATTTTTCCTTTTTGTTTTGTTAACTAACGTTTTTTTTTTCACATCTGGCTTTAGTTTTGTGTTTACTTTTAGTTAACTGCAATAACCTTACCACGTGACTGGCTGATTAGATATTTGCCTTGGTGTGCAGTTGAACCTGGTGAGTGCATATTATGTCCACTGTAGTCCCATGGGGTCTGAAAGTAGAGCCTTTCAGCAAGCAACATGCAAAAGTTCATAGATGATTTGTGCAATCAGATTTAAAACACCAATTCATGTTAAGATAAGTCATTTATGTAACTGCTGAACTACCTGTGACCCTTTTCATTGGGTGAAAAAAACTCAGACAGGCTTTTATGCTCTCTAAGCCAACCGAACAAAACAGGTGAAAACCACTGATGTGGACGTAATATCAGCTGTAATAATACCCAGATTAAAAACAGATTTTGAGGCAGGGTCACTCTGTGAGATGGAGCTTTAGCGGCACCTGGAAAAAAAAATGCTGGCTTAAGACCCAATGGTGTTAGTTGACATGCTGTTTTAGGTTGTTTTGGGTTTTTTCCTTTTCTTTTTTGACGTACACAGAGGATTCAATTCATAAAGTATGTCAGACCATAATCCTGTCATTTTGTTACCAAGTAGATGAAAGCTTCTTTCTTTTTTCACTCTAGTTTGGGAGGAAAGACCGACAGGTGTATTAGAAGAGTTTGAAGAACTTTCCTGCAGGCCTAGAGGTCTACAAGCTGAAGCTAGCATTTAGAGGCCACAAAGCTAAAAACAGACACATGGCTCAGCAGGCTGCACTCTAAATCAGTTCACTACAGTTCTGTTATTGTGAAGTGGAATAATCCCGCTATGCTTTCTAATATAACATTTATTATTACGTTTTTTTCTATATAGAACTTTTCTGCTTTATAAATTGTTAAAAAAAATAGTATACAAACTATAATTAAAACATCTAAAGAATATACATAGGTGTAAAATGTGAGTAATATAATAGCTTGGAAACCACAACCTGCTATTTTAATTCAGCACATCACTGTACATCACAGTACATAAGTCTCTGAAGCTGCTCACAGGAGTTGAAAGATCTGAAACAAGCAGCTGATCTTTAAATCAATTATAATATTGTGTATGTATTATTGTACGGTCTACCTTACAATATAAAGCGCCTTGAGGCGACTGTTGTTGTGATTTGGCGCTGAATAAATAAAACTGAATTGAATTGAATTAAATGGCTGAAATCAGTTCTCATACTTACCATGTGAATCACCAATAAAGCCAGCATGGAGATTTACCAGCAGTGTTAAGTAGAACCACACAAACATGTTAGAAAAAACACTCACATTACCTGGTGTTGTACCACCTTTCTAGCAACATCAAGAAAATTATCCCAATGTACAGCATACAAGATAAGACCTGCTTGTCTTCACATGTTTTGGTCTGAAAGGGGAATGGACTGTTGGTCCTGTTATTGATTTGAGCTCGGGTAAATTAGTCCTAAGTCCTTGCAGCTAGAAAGGCTGAGTAGTAATGCAATGAACCACACTGTGAATGGTGCTTTTATCCTCTGGCCTTTGATTCTCTGCAGGACCATTCCAAAGTTACAGGGCCATAGTTTGGGAGTTGGTGGATAAATAGCCACATAAACTCTGTGATGGTCACTCAGCCTTTTATTTTGAAAAATTATCAACCAACTGCAGGGTGAAGTGCAGCCAACTCTTCCCTATACCTGTTAGATTTGTGCACTGGCCCATGTCCACTTGGCTGTAGCTTCAGATGGTACTGAGCCATGCTGCTGCTCACTGCTGGACTACTGGCTGCTCCAAAGACAGGAAAAGCAGGATCAAGACTCTTTATTACCCCCTGCCTATGAAAAATTGATTTTGTGGCCTCAAGGCTTTTAACTTGTGTCTGGGAGATATTTATTTTAAGATGAGAGTAGAGGAAAGGGAGGACGGGGGAGCTGCTTCATTTGCTAGGTTGTAATAATTCAATGTAATTTTTTATACTATTGGGAGAGATTGATATATTGGTGTGAGTGATATAGTGGTCCACATGCCCTTCAAGTCTAATAACTTCCTCCATGTTCATGTTAACAGCTCGCCAATAAAGTGCTTATATTACATGTTATATAACCAGTTAATTTGCTCACAGTAATTCTGCTATATTTCATGTCAGCTGTGTCACCTGTATTGTAGCTTGGAAGCTATAAAGGCGGTAAGCTCAGAGCCCCAGCTGGTGATCATGATTAGGCAAACACCCACCAGCAGAAATAGCAATCAGTTACATCTGCAGAGAAGCACAGAGTTATTCTTCGTACGTGGCTCAAAGTACCTATTTTTAGGGTTTACATCAGTCTCTTTCTTCCTGCAGTCTCATGTTCGCTTAAACATGAATTGATTTTAATTTGAACTTTTCTTCTATCAGAGAGAATTGTCTACTTGTTACATTGTATTCCCAGGCATTCCCAGACATCGTCTCCACCTTAATTTCTGTGGGGAAGAGTATGTGGTTTCCCCTAACCAGTGACTAAAGCTTGTAAACAACTTGATGACACCGTTGGTCCCAAACATGGCGTTGACTGGCTAATTGTTTGTCTTCCTACGGCACTCGCTGGACTTGGGTATCGTGTTAAGACAAACTATTCAACTCAGTAAAGTAGTTCGGTTCTAAGGGACGACTTTTTAAAAAGTTTCTATGAGACTGCAGCTTTTCTGTGATAATACTTGATTATCAGAGAGTGGGTAAAGTCATCTTTGAATATGTGTGAACACCTTGAGTTGGTGCTTGAGTACACATCCTCTTAATTCTACTGTTTTACATATCAGTACAGAATACGTTTCCAGTCCATATCTACAGTTTAGCTTAGTTTATTACTCTATTTTTACTAAACCTCTGAATATGGTTTGGAAGGAGAATATTTTATGCTTTCTATATTATTGTTGCAGTTTTCAGGTCAACTACAGCGTAAAACAAAAACAAAAAAAGAAACAAAAAGAAAAAGAAAAAAATAGTGCATATAGTTTAATGTATAGCTTGTTTCTAGCACATTGTATGCACAACTGAGTGCAACACTAGGGGAAAAAGAGTCATGTTACCTAAGTTAGCACATGAATGTATGTTTCTTTTCTCTAATATGATCCAAAGGAGTGTCCCCATGACCAAAGATACAGCACATACATAAACATAAAAATCCCTGTTCCTTTTAAAGGAATGTATTTTATTACCAAATGGTTTTTGTGGCTCCACCATACGTTGTATTGAGATTATCCCATGACCTGCCTTCACTCATGATAACAAGAAAAGGGAGCTTTAAAACATAACCATTTAAAAAAAAAATAAACCCAACAAGGCAATATATGTATATGAAATATACACCATGAAATAGAGGTACTGTGAGTCACTCCAGCACCACAACCTCCTATCTCCTAGTTCTCTAAAAACAACAACATTCATGTTCATGAACACAAATCAAAACTCTGAAAATGCGTGTAAAGTTTGCATGATCAGCAGGTAAGTTTAGGGAATGTTCACATCTGAAAGAATCAAAGGGAATAGCTGGCAAACAATACATAGAGTGATGTAAAAAAGAAAGTTTTCACAGGTCTCTCTGCAGTTATGCAAAAACTACTATTACTACTAATTTCATTAAGAGAGTAAGTAGCAGCCAAATGCCGCTAATCAAATTCACTTGATTAATTGATGATCAGCAAGTGTGACCACATCTATAAAAGTAGACATTTTAGCAATTTGCTGATCTAGAGTGTTCGAGTGTGTTTTAACATAATGCCAAGACATCAGCAATGATCTTAAACAAGCAATTGTTGTTGCTCATCAGTTTGTCAAGGATTATAGGGCCATTTCGAAACAGTTTAATGTCCATCATTCTACCGTAAGAAAGATTATTTACAGAGAAGAAGACAGTACAATTAAAAAAAGATTTAGTAGGGTTGCCAGGAGAAATCTTCTTCTCTCTAAAAAGAACATGGCAGCATGGTTTATGTTTGCAAAGCTGCAGCCGCACAAACCTCCAGTCTTCTGGAGCAATGTCCTTCGGACAGTCCAGACCAAAGTGGATACGTTTGGCCATAATGCATAGTGTTACTTTTGGAGAAAACACAAACACTTCATACCAACTGTCAAGCACAGTGATAGAGAAGTGATGATTCGGGTTCAGTTTGCATCCAAACATAGGTTTGTTTAAATCAACACGTTTGATTAGGCATGGCTGGTTATGCATGCCACGTTATGTTGATATAGGCTACATAACCCTGACATCCTTAATGGGGGAAGTGACAATTTTTCTAAAGTAAACAGTGACTTTTGGCTCATAAGATGTCAGTGGAATCCAAAAGAGCTGCTTTTTATTGAATTTGTGTGTAAAAAGCTTGATTCACATGGGTGATCCAAACATACTGAGCATGATAACACTACTGTCTTTATGTTTGAGAACGGGTGTGTGTTGGCATCAGTCCAAAACAAGTCTGCAGGTCAGTTAGTGCAAAGCTAAGAAATTTCCGTTGGACTCTGAAGGCTTGCGAAATCTGTTTAACTTTATTTTACTCTATTTCTGGCATGACCATGTGCAGGGACACATGAACGTTACTTGTGGGCTGCATGCCATTGGAATAGGTTTGCCATAGACTCATCTCACAGGTGTAAGTGGAGCATTTCTAAAGTAAAGGTGGCCTAGTCTCCGAAGGTCTTTAGGCAGGAGCGTGGGACAGACACAAAATTTAGGTTCTGTGTCCTGAGTGAGGACATTAAATAGTTATCAGTCACATACGAGGAACACAGCTGAGTAATAGCAGATCAGGATGGATAAAAAATGAACCCCACTGATATGAGCAGAAATAGACATTGCCAAAAGATATTGCTGATCACAGGGGTGGCATTTTCTGGAGCAGCAATGAAAACCACTGTTTTGCCCGCAATGAGCTGTAAGAAATTCTTCTAATAGCACTAAGGCAGTCGAGCGTAGCCTATAGGCCTCATTAGGAAAAATATAGCTGCCTGTCGTGGCAAATATAAAAGGGATAAAGGTTTGGCTCCAGAACCAAAACAGCGAGAATGTCTTCAGTAGAGATGGAAAGCATCTGTCATATAACATTTAAATATTTCACTGTGATGATCATCTGTGCCAAAAGCAGACCTGACTGAACACCAGAATCAGAAGGCATTAAAGGATCATTTGAAATCCTCAGAACAGTGCTTTCAATACAGAAGATCGTTTACAGTGGTGAACTAATCATGACCTACTAATCATAAGTCATAATTAAGAAATAAAACTAATGATCAACATGAACATCTTTCAAATTCAAATTTTATTTGTCACATACACAATCAGACATAGTACGACATGCAGTGAAATGCTTGTTGCTGTGTGTAATGCAGACCAGAGCTTCCATTACCCTTATTTGTATTTTTAGTAATTTGACTGATTGGTATTTAAAAACTATATAATAAAGAAAAACACACATTTTTGGCTAGAGATTCTTTATTAGGTTGATTATTGGTTAGTATTTAAGTGACTGCTTGTGAAAGGTGAAGAGACAGGGGGACTGGCCATCTTACCTGTGTCAGGAAAAGAACCTGAGTTAGAGCTGTTCACATTTCATCATTTGTCTGTAACCGAAATTCTTTGTATACGTAAAAGGAGAAGTGGTAACAGTGCTCACCTTTCCTGGTTGCTTCTTTTGCAGGATGCAGAGCAAAAGAGGCTCAATCACCTGCTTATGAGCTCCTGGAGCAAACCAATGTGCCAGGCTAGGTAGTGTGTTTAAGGTGTTTCAATGTACATAGAAGGGATTGAAGTTTATATGTTATTGAGTTATTGATAGGACTTATTACAAATCTGAATATGTCCATCATGTGTTATATTGTGGTTGGATGTTTTGTCATGGGGAGGTTTATGTTTTCATTTGGTTTGCTGACCCCCAAACTTGGGCTAGTCCAGATGCTCTGGAGTATAAAAGGAAGCCATTTGATTTAAAGGGGTTGGATCCTTTGCTGTGTGTTGACATGTGTTCTCTTTAATGAAGTCTTCCATTTGATGGATACATTTTACTCTAGTCTCGTGCCATTTTTTTGGAAGTGACCCATGACCGCCAGCCAAAACTGACACTGTGCAATGCCCGACCATAATTAACTAAACAGACATAAAAGTGGAAATAAGTTTAACCTGAGAAGTAAAGAGTTAGAGTTAAGAATTAGAGGTTAAAAAAAATTATAAATTAAAAACAAAAATAGAATGTGCAAATAAACAAATTTAAGAAATGATAAAAGTGTGCAAATAAACAGTGTGCAATACCTGTAATACCTACAACATGCACTGATCACTGGTGGTCAACAGTACTGAAGGCTGCACTGAAGTTTAGCAGGACAAGCACAGAGATGAGTCCACTGTCAGAGGAAGATCATTTTTAACCTTCATTAATGCTGTTTTTGTGGTGAACTCTGAAACCTGTCAGAAACTCTTCAAATAAACCATTTCTCTGCAGACGATCATGTAGCTGTTTTGTTACTATTCTGAGATAAAAAGGAAGGTGACTTTAGTACCACACAGCAACATATACGCATGTGAATTTAGTATTTTGGATATCATGGCAATATTTTTTTAATTTGATATAGAAAATTCTCCCAGAACACTGTTTCTAGGAGAACACTTACAAACTATTACGGCAGAAGAAAATATAAAATATTAATTGAAAATCCTGTTTTTTATCAGTTAGTTCTAAATAATAAGTCATCAAAACAAACACCAAGGATAATCTGTATATACTGAATTATTGGCCAATGTTCCTATAATTTTACTTAAACACGGGACTATATTACACAGAGTAAATCCTGCCATACATCACAGCCCGGTGCACTCCTGGTGTATGGTGTTCTAGTTTGGGTGCACAAAGCAAAGGACAGCCTACCAGGAGTGCACTGCTGCTGTTGTTGTGGTGGTTGTGTTACATTTGAAGTGATTTAATATGAGTGGAAAGGTAAACGAAGGGTTGCAGAGGAAGCTTTTGAGCAAGCGGATGCTAAGCTGCTGCAGTAGCACTTTTTATCACACGCTTCCTGAGTCAGACCTTTAGTTGTGGTCTTATTATTCACAATATGTTCTGTATACAAGAAGCTCAGTAGATATAAGTCACTGGTCAACATAAGGTCTCGGCTGTTTCATAATTTATCTGGGCAGCAGTGCAGATAGCCTGTGTTTCCCCTTGTTACTGATGAATAGTCTTGCATAAATCAAATCTAACATTTTAGTATAAACAGCCTGTTTTTAATGTTAGGGTGGCCTATTTTTAATCAGCCATGTGGTCAAATATTCACACCAGATTGTGCTTTCGTCCACAGCCAACAGAGTTTTATTTAGAGGGGCCTGCAAAGATTTCTGCTCGACAAATCTGAATTGGTACAGAAAACATCACAAAAACAGTACTTAGTTTCATGCATTTAAAAAGTTTGACCACTCATTTTTCACAGTTATTATAGTGCATGGTGACAAATTATAGGCTCAGTTATGTAAGCACTGGGTATTCAGCACAGTTGTGCGTGCACCTGTTTTCAGAGAGTAGTGTGGGTGGGCGGCAAAAACCAATGCAAATGCCTGGGGTGGTATGCAGGAAAGTTTGGAGCGTTAACTGCAGTCACATCACAGTGTCTGTGGGTTTTGACATTTTAACCACTGTTCTGCTAATGGAACGTAAGCAACACCTGCAACTGAAAAGGATCCATGCTTATTTTTTATTTGTATGTCCTGTCCAGCACCAGAGCCATCAGAATTACTGTCTGAAGGTCCAGAAAACAGATTTCTTTTTCCAAATAGACCATTACGGCTTCTGCTGTACTGGTCCAATTGAGTGTCATATTTTATTTGACTTTTGTTATTAATATTATTAATAATTATTTTTATTTATTTTCATTTTTGAGTTATTACAATCAGGATGGGGGACAGGAAAAAGAAAGAGAGAGAGGTTGGGAAGAGAGTTAACAGAAAAATGATCCAGGCTGTAAAAACTGAGGTGGAATCGTTTTTAAAAACAGTTTTCAAAAACTTATTCCTAAAGAAAGGAATAGGAAACCTCAAAGGTGTAGTCTTAGTTTAGCAGTTTTAGCTTTGGCCACATGAAGGCAGCAGACAAACCTATAAACACAATCACAAATTTAGTTGAGCCTATCAAAAGGCAATGGTATAAGAGGTAAAACACAAAAATAAGAATTCAAAACAAAGCAAAACATAAAAATGCCAAAAACAGCTTCAAAAGCAGTTTCTCAAATGCCCACTTCAGGCAGGTCAATAACCACAAACTGGTCCTAGCAAATTCATTTTCATCACTACAAGCATCCTGACATTGATTGTTAAATTTCATCCGGTTAGTGTCAGACAGACAATTCATCTTTTGTAATAAAAGCTGCAGTTTCCAAGGCCCAATTTAAAATCCTAATATTACCTGCAGTAAAAAAAAAAAAGGTTGCATATAGCACCTACCCACCACAAATAATAAGGAATGATAGAGTTGACGGTAAACTGTTTCATATTTAAGTTTGCTCTTGATATTAAACAGTATAATCTGTTTTCCGTTTTCATGGCCACTGCTTCACTCAGCTCCTCATTTTCTCCTGCTGGACACTAATGACCAGTCAAAAAACCCACATGATTTCCCGAATATAAACAGCTCTTCTCACAATTTGTTTGTCATGTTGTGCAGCATGGCCTTCAGCTACATCAGCATCAGCCTTCAGTGCCTGAAAACAAAAACACCAATGAAAGCGTTTCTTATGTGTTGGATGCTCCACCAGCACTGTTGGTGCCCACAAGTATAGTGGCATGCCAATTTTCTGTCCTCACAAAAATGTCTAAACATGTACACACACACACATACACATTAATAGTAGTCAGCTTGGTCTTTACTTTTCTTTTGTTGTCAAAGGCACAAAAAGGTGGAATACGTGTCTGTTGTTAAAATAATTCAGATGAATAAACCCATGTTAGCATTGAATTAAGAAGTTAAGAAGTTTCAGTGCTTTGCTATTATTCTCTTATGCCTTGCAAGCTTTGCAGCTGTCACACTACAGAAAACAATGGTTCCAGATTTTGGCAAGACCAAAATTATTGCAGCAATGTGCAAAAAAGTAGCAGTCTCATTGCCTCTGAATTGGTTGCTTTGCAGCACAACGTCTGCAACTACTTACAGTCAGTTGAGGTCTTCAAAGCAACTTTAGTCCAATAAGATGGCGTCTGCCTGTGATCAGTCTGCTATGAGTTTGGAATTGAATTGTCACGGCGTGCCGGGGCAGACCGTGTGGGTTAACTGAGGTGGACCCAGGAGCAGACTCAAGTGCGGAGACAGAACTGAACTTGAAACAGAAAACGAGCCTTTATTGCGGCTGATCACAGGGGGCGAAACAAAACAAGCACAAACAGCAAGACTAACTAAAACTAGACTGGGAAAACTAAATGCTAAACTAACACAAAAACCAGAATGAGGGAAAAACCTGACAGCATGGAGACATGAAGTGGAAAAACAGGCGTGGAACACAGCATGGATAACAGACGACCTGACAAGAACTCAATGAAAAGCACAGACTGAAATACACCGGAGATAACGAGAGGGATGGGGAACAGGTGAGAACACAGCAGGGACAAATCAGAACTAACGAGCCAAGGAAAGCAAAACAGACTACATTGACATAGGACACAGACTACAAAATAAAACAGGAAACAAAATGCAGTCATGACAACAGGAACT
>VOQK01012940.1:16501-28213 GCA_015052645.1 Benitochromis conjunctus
CTTTGGGCACTGATTTTTTTTTTTTTTTGTAACATGTGTAATGTAACACAACAGATGAATCAGTGTTGTCTCTACACATAAGAGCCTAGCAAAGAAGTTATTTTAAATTGTATCTTTAGGCACTTTGTTAGTAGCAGCCTCTCACAAAAAAACATTTTTTCTCCATTTCTTTGTTTGAATGTACAAAAAACACTAAATATAACAAATTTGACAATCATGAAAACATCTATTTGCGTAAACATGGTGATTCCC
Organism: Benitochromis conjunctus; assembly: GCA_015052645.1. Classification (NCBI taxonomy): domain Eukaryota; kingdom Metazoa; phylum Chordata; class Actinopteri; order Cichliformes; family Cichlidae; genus Benitochromis; species Benitochromis conjunctus. Next base: position 16,754 of record VOQK01012940.1, read on the forward strand.
AAAGCTGAAAGTTTGGCATTTCTTGGCATAGTGTCCTTTAAAAAATGGGGGAAACTGGACAAGTGGAGAACCAAAGAAGAATTGGCAGGGCTAAAATGTAACCGCTGGTGAACAGTATCTGACAGTTATGTCTTTTAAAAAATAGGAAACAAAAGGAATTGTCTCAGTCGAAGGGTGGCTGTCAAGAAGCCACTTTAAGGAAAAAGGGGAGAAAAGTTTGAGATAAAAAAAATTACACAAGAACTGTACTGAAAATCAGCAGCAACAGGGTTTATGAAAGAGGTATAGTAGTGATTGTCTACAACCATCTGTAAATCACAATGAAGCCTCTGCCATGGGTTGGGGCAGCATTTTAACCAGTGGTGTTGGGGATCTTGCCAAAATTGATAGAATTATGAACTTAGAAAAGCCCTGTCAGAGTTTGATCCACGATGCAATACTATCGCGACATGACATAACATGACAATGACCCAGGTATGCATTTTTGCCCTTACAAGAAAAGAAGACCTGGAATGCTATTAGTTATGAATTGTTCTCCCCAGAGCTCAGACCTCAACATTATTGTAGCAGTGTGGCATCATCTTGGCAGAGGATGGAATAAAATGCACCCAACATCAAAAAAATCGCTTTGAATGTCCTAGAAGAACTATTCTTGAAGACTATTTAAAGAAAAAGGTCATACCAAAAATTTACATTCAAGCTCAATGACAAGTACTACAGAGTTGTTTTGTTTTTGTTTTTAATAATCTGCAGATATAATAGTGATATCATTTTAAAGCTTCAGTTGTGCATGGTCCATTATAAGTCTTTGTGAGAGAAGCTGTGTTTTTCTGAGAAAATATCTAATGTAGCATTTGTTCACACTTTAAAGCAAAATGATGTATAATGCTATTCTGCGACCATAAGTGACAGTTAGAACATAATGATAAATGTGTCAATTCAAATGCAACAAAGGCACATTTACTTCTTAGCACAGCGTTTTGCTTGTAAAAGGGAAACGTGGCTTTTCTCTCAGGTTTTTCCTTTAAATTGATGTACTAAGACAGACCTAGGACATGTTATTGTTCAAAGACAAATCCCAATAATTTAGCTGTAAGCAAAACAAGGACCAGGAAACAAGAATCAAAAGGGACTTTGTTGCTGTCCCTCCTTGTCTATCGCAGGGGTTCTCACATCACTTCCTAAAGTACTGCTTCATCAAACAATGGGACCCCTGCAACGAAGGAACATGCCACACCATAGGTACTTTATCTGTTTACACAGAAACCTACAGTGCTCAGTGTTTGATCTGTGTGAAATCACCACCATACCAAGGGAACATTCCAAAGGAACCTAATATAACTCATAGTAAGTTGTTTGTTTTTTTTCTTTGTGCTGTAATAAACCATTTTCTCCACAAGAAAATTTGGTTATTATGGCTGAAGGAAATCAGTTATGGATAATACTGGGTCAAGAACAGAGAACATAACATAACAGAAAACTTTAAAGATTAAACGGTGAATATGGAAACAACCGTTTTTAATGATTATTATTGGATTTAGATTAGAAATACACATTTTTAGTCTTTAATTTCTTTGATTTTTCTTGTTTATTTGTGTAACTATCTGTGCACTCTATCAAGCCAAGAAGACATTCTCCCATATGTCATATGTGCTGTGATTTCTTTGGGAATAAATGTTGTATATACATAAACACCATATACACATAGCTGTATGGATGTGCTCTCACATTATCCTAAACTGTATCAAAAACTCTTATTATTCATGATCGTTATGAATCTCAGTGCTAACAGTAAATCATATAAATCACATCAGACTCATGCATATACAGGTGAAAATATTCACTCAGTTTTTTATATACATATGATTTCTCAATAGACTATACTCTGAAGCTCATTAAAAAAAAAAAACTTCTAGTAGCCATATAGAGATAACATATATAACTGGGCTTTTCCTCAAATTGTATGGACCTGCACATTTTTACATGTGCCTTCACAGTATTCAACTGATTAACAGCTGGTGTCAGTGATATTTTAAAAAGCCTGTGAAAAACATGATTGTGAACCAGCAAGTATGGGTGTGAACAATGGACTTTTTTTAATGATTTTAATTACAGAAGAAGAAAATGCATGTAACACAATTGCTAGACCTCGACATTTAGCACTTTGCCCCAAAGGAATGTTTTAATTTGAAGTGAAATGTGCATCTAGAATATGGGGAAAAAAGTGTTTGTCAGATCTAAATTTAAAATGAAAGTGAGAATGCAGCTAGCAGACACGTAGCAGGTGTGCAGAATGGTCCACGTCAAAAGGATATTATCAGTCCAGGCTCAGACTCTTCATGTGCTCGCTTCGGTGTAATTTAGTCTGAGCCTAAACTAAAGTCTTAATGTCAGGAAGTATTGTATAGCCGGATGTCTGTCTGCACAAAGTACGCCATAGGAGACAATATACTGTATGAGTGTGTGTGAGTGTTTGTGTTTGATGGGAGGAAAGAAATCTTGTAAACCAACTGAAGATCAAAACAAAGATTATTTGACTTTTTTTTCTTATCTATCAGAATCTAGTAGCTTGTAGCTTCTCGTCATTTTACCAGTCTTTGGTGTGTTTTGCTATGTACACTGTGCATCTCAGAAGCGTGTAACAAAGTATTCAAATACACACTTTAATATAATATGTGCAGGATGCAGGAGCTCTGACACAGACCTGGTTATTGGTCTATTTGTTCGCATTAGGATGCACAGTCAGGCTTGTGCTTAGCCGCACAATTTAGTACAAATGAGAAAGATTAAATAATGTTATGACATTAATGCAGTCAGGTGTATCTAGAAAGCAACTGTGTGTGACTCTGTGTGTGTTAGCTATTGTAATCATTATCCAGGATCTGAACCAATGAATGCACTGTAGACATGCAAAATGTAGTTGACTAGTGAGATAATGGACTGCATTCATGGTCAAATTGTTTGGGACAACAAGCTTTTTAATTTTTGCTTTCAAATTGAGAGAAAATTTGGTAACATGGTTGTGAGTACTAGCAGTTTTTTCCATCCTAGTTATGTAGCTGTTGTGGGTCATGGTAACATTCCACTATATACTGGTCTGAGCAGTACAAGCCAGTATACTGAATCAGAAATGGAGCACACTAACATTTGTACTAGAAACTGATGGAGACAAATCAATAAAAAAGTTTGTTTCAGCTACAGATCTTTTGTATCTTTTATATTCTTTTCCCAAAATAACCAAGTGTATAGTACAACGTTTTCTTTTATTATGTAGAAAGAGATTTGTTTTGTAGCATTTGAACTGCATGTTACACTTCTTAAGGTAAGGGATACAGGAAACACCAGGCAGGTTCTTGGGACTCAGTCACAGTAGTGAACAAAGCACAGTGCTAGTGTATGTTGTCTGAGAATGCCCTTGTTCAAATGAGAACATATAGTGCTCTTACTGCAGCTTATAAAAACTCTATATAGGCTGTGTCTCACATAGCTGAGCTAATCAATTCTAATCCCTTTGACAATGAATAAGGTATTTTACTGTAGTGCTCTCTAAACCCAAGCGCGACCTCAGACATTTTTTTCTGCTAAACAAGGTGGAAGAATTATGACTTACAACAAAACAGCTCATAAAAGAATTATACATTATACAAGGTTTATACTTTTTTTTAAATCTAACTCAGGGGATCATGCTTCACTTCATGCATCAGTTACTCAAGCATGTGAAAAAAAATCTATAAATTAAGCAGAGTTTAAATTCATTATTAACCACACTGAATAACATCAGCATGCCAATAAGTTTTACTGTATGTGGCTGATAGCAGAACGTGCTAGTATTATTACCTAAGAGTGCAAACACACTGTACTTTACTGTTGAAACTGAAAATCTTGTTTGTTTTACACGACTGCTCTTTCCATTCTGTACAACCTGCAGCCTACTTAGTAAACATAAACCCCTCGACTTGCTCAGAAACTTCTCTGCTTCTGACTGTTTATACAATAGGATTAGAACAATTACCTCCCAAGGCAACGACAGGTCTGACACGTAGACACAGATAACCAGATATTCTAGGATGAAATAGAAGACAGTGTGACGTCATTGTTCCTGAGCCTTTGAGTTGAGAGTTGGCTCTCTGAGAGTGATTATGCTGATAAAGGTGGCAGGTTCTGTACTTGACAGAGAATCCTATTATTTCTTTGGAGGGACTCCATAAGGAGACATAGAGATTGAACAGGCTATTGCAGGTCACATATAAGATACAGTCATAGCAACAAGAGAAGAGCATGCTGTGGTTTAGACAGACAGAATCACGTGAGTCCTTTTCGCACTGAAGGCAGAAAAAGCAAGTAAAAGAGGCATGCTAACACCCATGAGGGGGCTAATTCATGTCATATATGGTGATTTTCAACATTTCCTTCTTTATCCTACTATGTGGTGCTAAATGACATTGTTCAAAAAGAACAATTAAAGCTGGAAATGTCAAGTGTTGCAGATATATGGTCATAACCCAAAGTATTGGACACATTTTGGATTGATGGCAGTGTTATTCAGTCCTAGTTATTTAATTTCTTGATGACCATGGAAGTATAAAAAAAATCATTCATCATTCATTAAGAGGTTTTTGAGGGTTGTTTTTTTTTTTAAACGCAAGAAAAACCAATATATCAGTCTTGCAGAGAGACGAAAAGTTTAAACGATTTTTTATTTTTAATTCTCATATTATGAGAGTGATGATATTTGATATTTATTGTGCGTTGTTTCCCTGAAAAAGTAAAAACTCCTTAAGCTTCATGTGGGAACTAAAACTTAATTGTACGTTGTTCAAGTAATGCCATGTACATGGCTCAAAGTGAAAGGATGCACTTAAATGTTAAAAGAAAAAGTTCCTCTGTTAAAAACTGTGTATTCAGCCTTTGTAGGAAACTAGCGGATACAAATTTGAATGCTTTTGTCCCCAAATCCATTTCTATTCCTCACACTCTGCTCCTGTGAATAAATACCAGCCCGGGAGAAAACACTGAATTGTAGGTGTTGCTCTATTGCATCCTCTGTTTGAAAAGCAATAAAAAGCATTGGAGGATGAAAAATGAGGTGAACTACACAAAACAAGTTAACAATAAGAAATAATGTTTCAAGGGTGTCAAAAATTTGAAGGCACTTTGGAAGCACATGCTCTTTCAGTAACCCAGTGTACTCAGGCCTTTCCTGTCCCAAGCCCTGATACAGACTTATAAATAGTTCCTCAGGGAATCTGGGAGAAAGGCTCAACAAGGAATGACACAAAACTCTTTCTTTCAGGTGGTTGAATAAACAATGTCTGTCATGTTTGTAAAATCGATTTCCTATAAAATTCAAGTGAATGGCACTGATAAGAGCATCTTATCTTCTGGAGTGCAGACATTATTATATCCTCTTGGACCACATACAGTCATGGATACTATAGAGTTGTGCAGTATGCAGGGCCTTAGTCTGACCTTGTGTGTCAGCTCAGCACATGACAGAGGGGTGGAGAAAGCACTGTAGGGGCATGGCACTACGTGTTGCATAGCCAATAAGATCTTGACTGGCCTCACCATTTAGCACCGTTGTGTCCAGATTGTCCAGCTGTTTGATCTGGGCACTGAATGAACTATACTTTATTCAGAGGAAACGCTGACACTGTTGAAACTTGTAGGCTGCCACAGACCCACTGATATTTTGTGGACTGTCTGTGAAACAAATGTAGTGTTTGGGTTTTTTGGTTTTTTTGGTTGTTGCTTTTTTTATATATATATTCACAGCCACTCAGTCCGATTCTGTGATGTCTGCACTGTGTTAACGTGCCTGAGAGACTTTATCTGCAGAGCTCATCTGTCCCTGTTCAAGAGCTCCTGCTAAGGTAAGATCCTTGATACACATGTAATATTTGCCAGATATCATTTTTAAAATAATTACTTCAAGAAGTAGTCTATTTCCAGTTGGATATTCATAAAAAATGGATTGCTTTGTCAGTGTTATAACAATACTTATTATGTGAGAGTGCAATTTCCCTGAGCAAATATTTAACACACTGTTCTCATCTATAATTAAACCGACAGCTTGCATTTCTGTCTAAAAGTGGTATTAGAAAGCTGGGGTCATAAAAGGCCTGAAGCAGGCAGAATGAATGAAAAGTCTCCCCCAAAAAAGCACAATTTGGCACAAATTTAAAATTGTGTGGTTTGTCAACCATATTAAAGGTTCATTGTTCTTGTTTTGACAATTTAATTCAGGCAACATATGGGTCCACAGAGTTGAGATAAAAATTAATTTCTAAGGAAAGGAGATACAGTCACCAAATTTAATCTTATAAATTCAAATTAAATCATTTAAGCCAATTCAGCCTCACATCTTTAAGCACAGACACCAAATCCTTTTGTATGTCTGACGATGTCCTCTGCTGAGCCCACCCTGCTTTGTGCTGGTATGTGTGTTGTCAAGTGGCACTTTCAGGCCGCCCACTTTGGCTGCTTTATTTAGACCTTTACAGCGTGAGAGGAGTTCGTTTTTATGCCTCTGCCTGTTTGTCTGCTTCTTCCTGGCTTAAATGAATTGACTCTGCAGTTTTTACTGAATTGTTTGATATTTTGCTCTTTATTTTAGAGCCAAGCAGTCAATCCTTAGTGAGAACTTTTCTGTTTTATTCATTATTTCTGCAGATTTACTATTCTGTCCGGGGGTCCTGTCTGTCTTAACTTGTTCCTCCATTCATCATTTAATGTCAACTGCTGAATTTTTATTCTTTAAAAATACAGATAGCACTGTCTCTGTTGTAAGAACATTTCCCCAGCATATTATCCTGTTTAAGAGTCTTTCTGGTGGACATTTATTTCTAGACTTCATTCAATCTTTTCATCCCCTTTTATCATAATAATAGTAATTTTTTAATTTCCAAAGGGGGTAAGGCTCCTTGATCGATTAAAGGTTTCTTTTTTTTTTTTACTTTTACACTTAACCTATATAAACTCCAATTTTATTGTTATCTATAGTGTATTAAACAACACTGGCTTTAAAAGTAGCATTTATTAAGAAAGGCCAATAAAATATCTGGTGCAACCTTAGACATGTATGCTTTGTAAAATAATATTGCTGTCTTGTGGCCACTTCATGGAAAAATCTGTGGGCTGTCATAATGTTATTGGTAAAACACGATTAGCTTTGGTAGGAAGCTAACCAATGGACAGGTAGCATCAAACAACATTGAACGTTCTAAGGATATGAAAACACCAGATTAAACTGGAAGCAACACATTAAAGAAGAAGATAAAACATGACAAAATATATATTTATACTGAGTAGTAAACTAATACAGTTACGTTTTCTAATGCAGGGTGGAGAGAACATCAGCAGAGTACAGAGCTGCAGATAGGACACCTTTTTGATTCCATGATTGTGTCAGTTTGTGTATGTATTTGTCAGTGGAGAGCATGGAGAGGCTTTTCAGCACAAAAGTTCTCCCATGGAGACCTCCCAAAATCCCAATTGCATGTTTCCAAACATAAATGAATGCTCATTGGTTGACAAGTGGGCCAGAACACCGGAGTATGAAAAGAACAGGCAGTGTATCCAATGGAAACTTTTCACTTTTTTAACTCTCACTTTTACTAGAACTTTTTCAATGTTTTCAGATTGATTTTCTCCGCAGTTAGTTGATGGAGCAATTTAATGTTCTTTGAAAACAACAGTCATTTAGCATTTTTACTTTAAAAATCAAGTACTCTTTGTTAATGATAACAAACACACACACACACACAACGTATTTACTTGATATGCAAAACTGATTAGATTTAGTGGCAGTGTAAGTTCTTATTTCTCTCAGTGTATCGCTGCTACAGGATAAAGAAGGAGGCACATTTACAACTGCACAGCAGACGCTAACATCCCAGCTCAATAACAAAAGTTCTTTAAAACATTAAATATTCACTACGTGCTGCACACAACTGGTTTATCCAATAAGTTTTCAGCCCTAAACCAATTCATCAACCAAATCAAGTCCTCCTTGGCTAAAAAACGCTACATCATCAGCCATTCCAGAGCGCAGCCCTGAGCTATTGAGCAGTGTGAATTCAACCTGTGTTCGTGGTCTGATCGATGTTCTCTCTGGATAGTCTCCCCTGTGTAAACAATACAGTAAGTTGTTTGACTCTGTAGATGGACTCGTATTCATCATTTCTAAAGTGAAACTGTGTGAGATCAGCGGGTGGGAGCTTAGTGAATGCACGCAGAAAGCAATTCAAAGCAAGGCAAGGCCAGAAATGTCACGTTTAATCTTGAACAGTTATTAAAGTTGGGGACATATTTTTGCAACATAATGAATCTTTTCATATATACACATGTGGTATCGTCAAAGCGAGGTTACTCAGAAGTTATAGGTCAGTATAGAAGGTTTCTACTGTATAATGCATGATGAATCTATATGGTGAAATGGCCATAAGGGCTTCCAAAGAATAGAAAAGCCTAGTTCACGCTGAGACCAAGGAGCATGAAAAGCATGAAAAAGTTTTGGAAAAAGAAAAATCAAATCAAGACTGTGAGACAGTACCTGATGGGTATTTGTTCTAGTTTTCTAAAAATGTATAAAAAAGTAACATCCACTTAATGCGCTTACTGAAGGTTAAAAAAAAAAGGATGCGTTTCTTTGATAAACATAGAGTTATAATGTGAAAATTGCACCTCTGGTAGGAAATTTGGTAGTTTGATTTTCCTTCTTCTAAAACTGCCATCATAGGCAATGCCAAAGTAAAATGTATACTTACAATATTATTAAACAAGAGAGGTGAGCAAGAAACAAATGTTGAAAACCACAGTTGGTGTTTGGAAATACTGAAAACATCAAATCTGAGTTCTGTTTGCAAGGCCATCCTTGTTAAGATCAACTTTAATACGAAGTTGATCTATTGCTGACGCTTTCTATAGTCATAAAACTGATATAAGAATGTTTTGTTGACGTCAAATGTTTCAAAGCTGAGGACAAATCATCAAGTCCAAGTAAAAGAGGACACTAAAATGAACAAAGTATCACAAATTACTGTGCAGCTGTATGAAACTGGAAAATGTTTTGTAATTTTATATGTTTATTGATGGGTTGAAGTCCGTTGGATTGAATATTTATCAAGCACTTAACTAAATAAAGTTTTTTTTTTAGCGTGTTTCCCGAAGGTCATAAACGCAAATATGAAAAAAAGTGTTGTAAGAATTACAAGCAACTAATCAAAGGACTTTCTCTGTCGCTTTGTTCTCTCCCAAACAGTCATCGTATCTGTAAAACTCGAGTTTGAAGAGGAGTTTGGCGAAGAACAATGCCGCCAGCCGTCGGTGGTCCTCAAGGTTACACACCACCTGAGGGTGGCTGGGGATGGATGGTGGTGATTGGAGCCTTCATCTCTATTGGCTTCTCCTATGCATTTCCCAAGTCCATCACTGTCTTCTTCAAAGAGATTGAGGTGATCTTCAATGTGACAAGTAGCCAGGTGTCCTGGATCTCCTCCATCATGTTAGCCGTCACGTACGGCGGAGGTGAGCTACAGTGCCATCCAAGACAAGCTGCTGAAAGTCAATACCCAGCTCTTAGCATGACTATACTACATTTATTCCTGTAGTGTTCAGTTCAAAATAAAAACAATCCTTTATTTTTGATGAAATACAGGCTTACTGTGTGGCTTTTCAGTCACAGAGAGATCACACATCATCATAATTACAGTGCCGAAAAATGTAAACATCACGTCCTGATAAAACACAAAAGTCCAAGTGCTCCATTGAAGTGCTGCTGCAACATTATCTGTCTCTGGAGCCCATGAATGAGTTTTAGCCTTGCACACCTACCCATTCTTTTCTCTTGTGCTTTGAGAGTGCAAGACCACCAGGGGTTTTGTTTGTGTTCTTGTACTGATGAGATGAATGAGACACTTCATGATGTCAGTCCAGGCTGGTCAATCAGATGATATATAGCTCTTTTCAGGCACACGATAAATAAACAGAGAGAGATCAGAGTTCAAAGAAGTCCTTCTTGTCCCACAAGGCCATCTCCTCTGAAATCAAAACACTGCTGTTCTCTTTGCTCTAGTGTGTGATGAACTGGAAAAATGATGACTTAGGCATCTAGTCTCAAGGAAGCGTCGGGAAAGCTGCTTTAGTGTTCCAAACTAATGTGTGAAGTGGAATGTGTAGCTCCATATAAAATACAATGTCAATCAAATTTTATACACGGGGCTATGTGTAAAGTTGTTTGTAAGATCTGCTAGTAGTAAAATAATATTGGAAATATGGCCTCGCTCAGCTAGCATTACATTGTGTGCATAATGGTGAACATATTGCATCAAAACATCCCAGCGTATATATTTCTGCTCAAGTGAAACCAAGTTGCCACACGTCTGTTATTTACTCTTAGTATAAAGTTCCTAAGGCGAACAAAACTTCACATTCAAGTTAAGTCCTCATTACTGTACAACAGAAGTATCATGTTCCCCATGGAAGAAATCAATGCTGCTTATTGTTCAGCAACACTTAACAAGCAGCTGCTACTGGAGAGTGACATTCAGGCACGCAGGAACAATGGTTAAAGTTTATTGAGTTACACTGTAACAGTATCTGACTGTTCTTAACTTGCTTCTGTCTTTACCATGGTGTTGCTTTTTATTTTTAACACATAATGGACCAAAGTGGATGTCTGTTAATCACTTCTTTTCGTTTTACTTGGCTCTTAGAGTCACACGTGCCCTAACAAGTTATGAGCTGCAGAGTCTTAGTATACGTGGATATGTGTAACTCCCTCAATTAATGCAAATGTTTGATGTAAATATACACAGATGAAGGCAAGCTATGCATAATAATTGAGAATAAAGAATAAGCAAGGCAATGTTTGTCAGCGCCGTGAGCAGATGACAGCTGAGCCTCTTGCCATCTCTATGTTAAACATTCAGAACACATCAGCAGGAGAAGTTCATTAACGGCCCACTGTTGCGTACCTCTGTACTCCTTCAATTTTTGATTCATTATATTCATAATATTCTACATTGGTTTGTCTCCAACCTTTTTATCATAAGCAACCCACCCTGCAACGCAGAAGGAAAGAACTCATTGTTTGTGAGGAGACTGCCTGCATTACAATTTAAAAACCCTTTGTCTTGCACCGTGCTGGCAAATGAGTCTGGACAACCTCTAAACAAAAACTGTCAGTTTCCATTTAGGTTCATTGGGTAGTGCAGAGATTTGGCAGGGAGGCAGAAGTGTCTTCCATGTGGATCCTCATACTCATTTAGGCTGGTTGTTACATGTCTTAGATGGAGATGGTGTTTTGCGACCCGAACCCTCAGTGCATTTTAGTCATTTGTTTACTAGTCATAGCAATTTTCTTGGGCTGATTTTGAATCCAATATGCATGGATCTTAATAAGCTGGTTGCTGTTTGCACAGTAAGTCTCTATAACCACTATCAAAACTATATATATAT
>VOQK01012945.1:9529-30811 GCA_015052645.1 Benitochromis conjunctus
AGATTCATTGTAAAAAGCTTTTAATGTTTTGTTATTAAGTTACAAAACATATTTTGGCTTTTGTTCCAGTATGGAAGAAACTGCAATCAATTAAAGCCAAACAATATTCCAGTGCTCAGTGTGGAGAGCATGACACATCACAGCCCTCTGAGTCAACAGTGGTCTGTATCTCCAGCGGTAACAACAAGCAAAGCAAAGGTTATTAGTCCTAGCACGGAAACTAGGACCCACCCACATTCAGCCCGGACTCTCTGCCTGGCTCTTCCTGGATCTGACGTCCGCATCTGCCAAGTAAGGAACTCTAATCTATAGTTTTTTCCACTGAAATATATTAAAAATATTTATTTACGTTGCAAGTAAAGTACAGCGAGGAACTTGCAGAAATGTAGCTGCCCATTTTAGCTGCTGGCTTAGTTTCGTTCCGTTTAGCTTCGTCTGATCAAACAAACAGTCGTTTAATGGTGACGTTACCAGATAGCAATTAACTTTTTGCCTTAGGGACGTCACAGCGGCACGCTGACGTTTGTAAAATGTATGTAAGGAATTCAAATAAACGTTTTAGCTGTCGCTCAGGCCGGATGCTACATGCTAAAGCAGTAACTCCGTGTGAAAGTATTGTGTAACGTTAACGGACCGCTGGGTCGTTTCTGCTCTTCACACGGTTAAATCACTTTATGCTTCTCATCATCACGAACGGTCCAAGGTTTTTATTAGTATGCGTTTATTGTTGGAGAACAGTAAAAGCATAGCTGGTTAGTTGAGAAAATGCAGGCCTGTGATGCTCTCACGCAGACTTGAGGTAGTGTAAGGACTTTGGTTTTACTGCTTTTTGACGTTAAAAGAGCCTTTCAACTTTCAAAGTCAGTTCAGCTGTCACAGGCCGAAACGTGAACTGCACATACACTCTACTTATACAACAATTAGTTTTGTTTAATAACTGTAGTAATTCATGGGTTTTGACTAGCTTTTTTTTAAAATGTTTTCTGTTTCTGTTTCAGTTTTCTGTCTACTTGTAGTTATTACTACGAGTCTTGCCCGTCCCATTGTTTCAAAATACCGAGAAAATAAAACCTGAAAAGCAAGAGGGAGTGTCACTAACCAAATGTTTTCCACGAACTCACATGTAACACACCCTTGATCTTTCTATTCAAACTAAAATCAGCAATCTCGAAAAATAGTCTTTTACTGTCAAATCGTCTTTTATTTGTCTGTGATCAACTTTTTAAGTTGTGTTTATGCAGTTTTTCTTGCAAAATACACATGCATTCCTTTTTAAGGAAGAGCTGTGTCTTCTACCACACCCAGTTTTTTTTCAAACATTTAAACAGTACACCATACATTATTTAGGAAAAATAGAACAAAAGAACACGTGCAAAAATAAAGCAAATACACTACAGTATTGTTTATTTGTTTCGTTTACATATCTGAAAAGGGGTGGGAGGAAGTGCACACTTATTTAAAATCACCCGTCTCCAGAAGTTAGCTGTTATTATTTTTCCAGGTTCCTTATTAATATAAACATCAATGACAAACATAAATAGGTTTCTAATTACACAGAATTTATTGGCTATGTGAAACACAAAATATTACAACTCCATTATTTTATAAGCTCCACATCAAAGACCTCCAATTTTTTACAATTTTGATTGCAAAATATGAACAGATACAGAATAGGAACTTAATAAGTAGGTACATTCATTGAAATTCCAACATTTTCATCTTCTTTATACCTCATGAAAATCATATCTTTACACGTCTTTTTGAACTCCTTCCAGCGTGGACATTGCTTCAACTTCACACTCAAACTGTTTCATAGTTTCACTTCACAAACACAAAATCTTTTCCTGCTTGTATGTACAGTGACAGTTTTGAAGTTACAGAAAGCATGCTTTGCATATTTCCTAGCGGTTGATTATCTTTTGTCTTGAACAAAATATGTTCTGTTTAGAATTTCTTTGACATGCAGTCTGTAAGATTCAGGTATCAAACCACCACCAACAATGCTTGTTTGCATTATTGAGGGTTTATATTATAATGCTTCCTGAGATTGGGGAAGGCAAAGCTTTGCACTTTCACAAAACAGTGGACACATTCCAATGTCATTATCATATGACAGGGATACGGGTCAGTGGAAGTGGTGAGAGGCATTTCAACTATTTCCTATTGTCGTGGGGAAAATGTTTGTTTTGTTTCTGCTCTATATGAGATTTAACGAGCCCATTTGGTAAACATTCTTTAGACGAAAACACAAGTTCCTGAGCTTGTGAAAAACTTTAACATTAAGAGGAAATATGTGCACAGTTGACAGTCTCCAACGTTATTTCACCTCCAGGTTCTGAAGATGAGCTACCCAGGATACCCTTCTCAGTCTGGAGGATACCCACCGCAGGCTGGCGGCTACCCGCCTCAGCCAGGGGCATATCCTCCCCAAGCAGGTGGCTATCCTCCCCAAGCAGGTGGCTATCCTCCCCAAGCAGGTGGCTACCCACCCGCAGCAGGTGGCTACCCACCCGCAGGAGGAGGCTTCCCCCCACAGGCAGGCGGATACCCACCCCAGGCAGGCGGTTACCCACCAGCAGCAGGGGGCTACCCACCCCAGGGGGGTGGTTACCCTGCTCCAGCTGGAGGCTTCCCTCCCCAAGCTGGTGGATACCCTGCACAACCTGGAGCAGGAGGCTATCCATCCATGCCTCCAGCAGGTGAGTCTGCAGGAAAGCATAACAGGTTACATTTGTGAGGTAGTAGGAGAGATTCATTCTTTAAGCCAATATTTTCTTTTCAGGTGGAGGCTGGGGTGCAGCACCAGGTGGCTATGGAGCGGTATGTAAATTCTTATCTCACTCTTCACTTCTCACGTGTCAGCTCGCTAATACTATGTGGACTGGCCTAGGCTAAATCTCATTTGCTTAAGTTTCCTTATCTTCACCATTCCTATCTGAACCATATTTGTTTAATATGCATTTGTCACCATGTACTTAGCTGTCCTTCTTTTGCAGCCAGGAGGAGCGCCGCAGGGATATCCAGGAGGCCCTTCCCCAGGCCAACCCATGCCAAGTTACCCAGGAGCACCAGCCACTAATCCTTCAATGCCTGGATATGGAAGTGGGGGTCCCTCCAACCCTCAGGCCCCTGCCATACATGTAAGATATGGCAGATGTATGACATGGTATTTAACAAGAGTATAATTTTTGTTAAATACCACGGCATACACAGAAGACACACTTGTAACTGTGTTGAATTTTATCATGTAAAACATATGTATAATTTATTTATTTATACATATATATATATATATATTTTTTTCTTATGTGTTTTAGAGAGGGTACAGAGGTTCTATTAAAGACTTTCCAGGGGCTGATCCACTGAAGGATGTTGAAATTCTTCGAAAGGCAATGAAGGGTTTTGGTCAGTAAAACGTGCATTTGAGTATGATAAACCTATCAGATATAATATTGTTTCACACCCATTAGCAGTTCATTTGCTCCTTCTCCTTTTACACATCATACATCGATTCTAACAAAATAACATCTCGACAGGCACCGATGAAAATGCCATTATTGAACTTCTGGGAAATCGTTCAAACAAGCAGAGGGTTCCACTGACAGCAGCCTATAAAACTACTTATGGGAAGGTATTTTCATAAATAATAATGCTCCTTTTTTTTCTTAGTTTTAATAGCTTTTCATGACAGTTTTATCTTAGCTGATTTTGCACTCAGTGGTTTCTGTTTTTCTGCTTAGGATTTAACCAAGGATCTGAAGTCTGAGCTAACTGGAAACTTTGAAAATCTGGTTCTTGCCATGCTGAAGACTCCGGCACACTTTGACGCATCTGAACTCAGAGAGGCCATAAAGGTTGGAAGCTCGTGCGGTTGTCTCAGTAAATGGTTTCATTTTTGGTTTTGCTGACCAAACCGCAATCTATTACTCATCATGCATTAGGAAAATAAGTGAATCTGAAATGGCTGGCTACAAATGAATGGTGATCGCATTCGCTGAAGCTATTTCTGTAATTGTTTTAGGGTGCGGGAACTGATGAGGCTTGTCTCATTGAGATTTTGTCATCCCGCTCCAATTCTGAGATTCAGGAAATTGCCAGAATCTACAAAGCTGGTGAGTTTTTATGTTGCCTTTTCTACTTTTTATTCAAATTCTTATTGGATGACATAATTAAGGCCTGTCATTGTTTTTACAATATCAAAGGATAGTGTCTAAATGTGTTAAGACACTTAGTATTAAGTTCAAATCTGACATTTTACTTTTTGCTTGGTGTCGTAATGTGGTGTTTTTACTTTTGGTCACTTCATATACAGTGATTAAAATAAAATGTAATCAAGATATATAATGATGTCTTACTTGTATTTCTTTTAAAACTTTGATCAGTATAGGGCTGCAGATCAGATTATTGTGCCGATTATTTTTGCTGGAACAGGTCAAAATGTTATATTTTTCATTAATATAAGGCTATATTTTGCTTGAAGCTTAGCTGCTTTATTTGATCAACAGTTGGATAATGAATTCTGAATAAGTCGGTGTCTGAACCAAATGTAAATATTATGGAAATGAATATATTTTCCTAAAAAGCCCCTCCTTCCTTTCAGACTACGGGAAGAGCCTGGAGGATTCTATCAGCGGTGACACGTCTGGACACTTTCGCAGACTCCTGGTGTCTCTCTGTCAGGTAGCATCGGCACATTTTACTGGACTTACAATGAGCTTTCTCATAAAGTGAAGTACTGACTTTACTTCTGCACTGTGCTGCATAATGTTTTTCTGCTCTCAATATCACTTCCTTCTATTCTCTCTAGGGAAATCGTGATGAAAGGGAGAATGTTGACATCTCTTTGGCCAAACAGGATGCTCAGGTACCGGTTTAAAGATGGCGTCGTGTCCTAAACGCTCTCGTAAAGCAAATGCAAGCCACAATTCTCCTTCTCCTTCTTTCCTCAGAAACTGTATGCTGCAGGAGAAAATAAGGTGGGCACTGATGAATCGCAGTTTAATGCCATCCTGTGTGCTCGCAGCAAGCCTCACCTTAGGGCAGGTATGTAGCTCAGGATGTTTACTGCTTTGTTTTCAGTGTCATAACTAGAATCTCTTCTTATCTTTATCAATTTATGTTTATAAATAAATACAAAATGGATTGAAAATTGAATTGAACTTTAGCGCACATGCTTTTAAACCTTTAAAGAATGACATTTTAATTGTCATGCTTGTGTATCGTGTCTTTGAATAGTCTTTCAGGAGTACCAGCATATGTGTGGGAAGGACATTGAGAAGAGTATCTGCAGGGAAATGTCTGGCAATCTCGAGTCTGGCATGGTGGCTGTGGGTACGTTCTTTGGATCTCGATTTTTCCAAACTGAAGCAACTTTCCGAAGACATGCAAAAGCTTTAAGTATATATTAAAGCCACTGGTTGGGGTTGTTTTGCAAGACTTTCCTGGAAATACTATGCAGGTGCAATACAGGCAACTGTTTGACCTAAATACACCATTGAAAGCAAATGGTGGCAGGACAGACTAAAGACTACACGTTTGTTTTTATGGGGCATTTTAAAATTAGAAACTGCTTTTAAAAATCCGTTATATGTCATCAAACACTTCTCGAGGGCTTTGTAGAATCAACTGAGTTATATTTCTAGCTTATATTAAAGGTAGTTAAAGCCACTATGACAGGTTGGACATCAGGGTGACTTAAAATGAGGAACAGGACACGACACCCTCATTCACTGGCGACTTTCATCATAAGTGTTGAAAGTGTTGATTTCTCTACAAGCAAGCTCACAAGTGAAGTAAAGCGTAGTTTGTACTTTTGTGTTAAATGTATGTAGCATCTACGACATGTACTTACGTTTCTAGGTAGGCATACGTCAGGTTAGACTTGACAGACCCGACACGTTTAAACAGTGTTCGGTTGGTACCGTGGAGCCCAAAGTCTGCCAAGAAAACGTCCTCCAAAGCATTACACCACGATCACCTGCCTGAACTGTTTATACAAGGCACGGTTGGGCCATGCTTTCGTGTTATTTACCCTGAATTCAGACCCCGCCATTTGAATGTTGCAGCAGAAATCGAGACTCAGACATGAGCCGGCGCAAACTGTAGCCTTAGCTTCCTGTTCTTAGCTGACAGGACTGGTCTTCTGCTGCTGCAGACCTGTAGATGCTGTAGATCTCATGTTGTTTGTGCTCTGTAGCCGGTGGTTATTATGTAATTATATTCAAAACAACAAACTAAGTTGCCATGTTGTTTAAAAGGTTTTATTTTCCATTACTAAATGAATGAGGTTATTAACCTAAATATAATCTAGCACAGAATATCATTAAGTACATTTTGGGAGCGTACAATATTCTGAATGTGGAAATTAGCTTGTGACGATACTTGCTGCGTTCATTAAAAATAACCGAGCTAGTAAAACCACAAATTGGGTCAGTTACACAACCTTATTGGCAGATACAATATAAACTAAATATGTACAGAAGTGTCTCGTGTTCCATCCATTCAATTTTATGGTCTTTTCTTCTTAAGCGTGCTAGCTCTTCTTGGTTTATATCTACAATTACAGCGACTAACAGCGTTCTCTGCTCCTTTACTTTTTTCAGTGAAGTGCATCAAGAACACCCCCGCTTACTTTGCCGAGAGGCTCAACAAGGCCATGAAGGTACATCTGTAGTCTGTCATCCCTCAGATAGTTAGTTTACTGCTCTGATTTTGTGACGGGAGAAAGGAGAAGGCATAAACGAGGTATTACATTGTGCTCACAGGGAGCAGGGACAAAGGACAGAACCCTCATCCGTGTCATGGTGTCCCGCTCTGAGGTAGATATGTTGGACATCAGGCAGGAGTATCTGAAGAACTATGGAAAATCACTGTACACTGACATCTCAGTAAGTCCCACTGTTTATGTCATTTTGACAATCAAAGCTTAATCGCTGTGCGCTTCTTACGTGATGCATTTTCTTTGCATTTCTCAGGGTGATACCTCTGGGGATTACAAGAAGCTGCTGTTGAAGCTGTGTGGCGGTAGTGACTAAAAAGCAAGGAAGACTCCAAAGGAGCGTGTCTCAAAAGGACATCGTATACATCCACACTGAAACAATGTTATATGACCTTATATCCTGTGTGATGCATGCATTTAGTGCCATTTTTCTGATGATTACATCAAATCGACATATACATTTTTTATTCTCTTAAATTGCATAGTTTTTGTTACTGTATCGCATTTATTCATATTTTAAAGGTGCATTCATATTCTTCTTTTTACACAGAAGGTGGTGTGGTAGCCAACAAAATGTGTGTGTGCCTGAAATTAACTAAATTACTACAATGACCATATAGTACATAACACAATAATATTTAAAATGTACTTTAGTTTGTAGAAAACCTAATTTGGGGTAACAGTAGAACTTCACAAAGTAACAAGAAAGGAAGATCTAAAAAAGAGCTAGTGTGCCATGTGACTAAGTTATGCAGCCCATATAGAAAGAAATATTTAGTACAGGCGCTTTGCGAATGTATTGCCAAGCATCTCAGCTGTGTGTGCCTACTTACAAAGGTATATGTTATTATTGTATATGCATATGATCATTTCCCGATCAATCAATCATTTTCTGAATGTAAGAAAAAATAATTGCATCTCTTCTGTAGTAGTTGTTTGTTTTAGTTGACAGAAATTGAACTCCCGCTTCCAAGTCTATGCAAATTAGCTTATCACCAATCAACATTTATTTGCCTTTCCCTCAGTGCTGAAACGCCAAAGCCTAAAGACAGATCACATTGTGCCGTTGGAGTAAGCCTGTGGACGTGCGAGATTATTTACTTTTGTTTTGTCTAGCAAACATTCTGTAATCTTAGTTGTATGGCTACGGGAACGTAAGTTATCCATATTCTGTTTCTCAGTATTTTGTTTATTTAGTCTTTCCACGGTGTCCTTTGCTGATTTGTATGCTTTACTGCCAGTAGAGGGCTCTTGGTTCACACAAAGTATCTCACCTTTGTAGAATTGATCTGCCTGAACTGACTTCTGCTTTGAACTGAGTACTTCCTGCACTAACGACTTTGCTTTGTAACATAAGTGTCAAAATTCAGTGGATGCCTTAAGGAAAAACAACCACTTCTCATTTCAATAAAAAAAAATTTGGCACGTTTTCTTTGTGAAATGGGATTGCGTGTTTTTTGCATGAAAAATGACTGCCTGTGGATTTTCTGCTCTAAATCGATGCACAGTGAGCGATTTGCATGTCAAAGCCAGTCTCATTTGCACCACCTTGCTCTACTACAGCGAGTGGGTTACCCCCCTCCACCTCTGAGCATCATGAGCAGCATCCTCTTGTTAAAAGGTGTGAATAATGTGGCTTACATAAGTTCTGTTTGTGCGTGCGCTTCTGCTGTATAATCTGAGAAGGGGAGAGAAAAACGTTCAGGTGTGCTTTGAAGCTCGAGTGATATGAAGCGGAGCATCATAGAGCTTTTCTCAAGGCTATAAATAGTGTCCATATTGGAGACACGGGTGTCCTAAAGTCGTCTTTCTGTTGTGCTCAGTGGCCTCGAAGTGCAGCCTCAGAGGGGATGTGTTCGTGAGACAAATGGCTTCTTTGCGAACCTCGCTTCTTTTACACTTTCTAACTTTTCATATACACTCAAAATGAAAAAAGTCCAGCCTGAGGACAAAGAATGATAAATATTTGATGTTGGCATTTGTGTATTTTCTCTCTAGCTAAGACTTTGCACTGATATCTCGTCAAATATATAGGTCAAAGTGAAATCACACGGGGGAGAGAGGAGGGCTTCCATTTGGCTCGCTTTTACTTTAAGAGGAAAAACAGAACACTTCCGTGAGCCTGATTTCTAGACAAAGTGCTTTAATTATTAACTTGTGATGGCATAGTGGATGATGCACTCTTTATGGAGCTTGGGACACAAACACGTCTGTCCACATCACTGGGCCGAGTGGAAGGTGCTAAAGCTGTGAAGAGCAGCCTGAACTAGGCCTTAGCCTGGGGCTTTTTTTTCTCTTAAATTACTTGTAATGAAATTTTAAGATCTTCTCTTAAAACTTGTAATGTCACCAAATAAAGGTCTCAATAAAGGTTTATTTCATACACAGTAAATCTGCACTTCATCACCAGCCTTTTAATACAATCATATAGACAATCAGTATGAGTAAGTATTGAGCTTTTTTTTTTATATTTGCAGTGGATTTTCTCCAGCCATCCAGTGAGGATGTGCAGTTAAGTGACATTTGGTTGCCAGGGACCTAATCCTGCTTTAAACTTCATGAGTGCATATAAGCAAATTACAAACCCGAGGATTAGATGAACAACACATAATGAGATGTAGCAGCAGATATCACTATCCAGCATGCAGAGAGGCATCCTGTGGGGCTTGAGGCTCTTCCTCTGATTTTTTTTTGACAGAGTGAGAAAATAAATCCTGTCCAACCGTATGCTTTTATTTACCAGAAGACAGTGTACAACTCTATAAATTGCTCCCACTTAATGTTAAAGACAGTTCAGTGTTTTGAATCTATTTGATGCTTTTAGGAATTGACATAATTCCTAAACATTGTAACTTGTTTTCTCAGTGAGCGGTGAATAGATTTCCCTGCAGGGGAAAGAAATTACTGCAGTTGTTGCATAATTCTTAAAGCTGTTTCGAGTTTAAGAGGGGAAACGTATAGGCACACTGTGTACCACGTTAAGCTTTAGCAAGCTCTAGCTAAGAGTGAAAATCCTCATAAAGGGAATACACTTTAGCTCTATATTACAGAGTAGTAGCAATTATCATAAACAAACTTTAAGTAGATTTCCACACATCTCCAATTTTAGCCATGAACACATAGATATTTGCTGTCTGATTCTAAACAATTTCGTTTTTGTAAGGATTTTATCTTTTTGTGACATCTCCCTCCTTTGAGACCTGATGGATTATGTGGAGCAGAATAAAGCTCGCAGAGCGGGGCAGTCGTGTCAAGGGACAATCCAGATGAGAAACAGGCAACTACAATCTGGAGGTATAATCTCCTCACAAAAAAGAGAGACCAAATCATGAAATAAGAGCTGCTGGATATCCCTTGTAATCAAATAATAGCCTATTCAGATGTCCAGAATGTATGTGTGGGATTTACTGAGCAGACTGGGCTTTAAGAAGAAGTCAAGCAATGCCTGATTTGTAATGTAGTAATATTTACATTTACAACTGCTTAAGTGTTAAATGTGTTTGACTTTGCATCTATAAAATTGCTACCTAATCATTAGCTGTGTTTTGGAGAGTGATATACTGTATTACATGGTATGACTGGATGTGATAGTATAGACATATAATAAACTGTTATAAAATGTATAACAAAGTCACAATAAGTGTCATGCAGTGTATCTAATACAATGTGTGTACTGGCATATAGTTGTTTTTTTATTAAAACCTTCAGCCAGTTAGTAATTATCATTAGAATAAATGAAATGAAATAAACGGAGAAGTTAAAAATGATCTTGTTCAACGGAATATATATAGTTTTAATTTTATCACCCTTCATATTCGTCTTGTTGCAGAAGAGGGTTAAGGAACCACCAGTCACAGAAATATCTCTGATTTTTGTCACCCATGAAGACAAATTTCATTTGACACAGAGAACCTCGTGTTATCTTTTGCAAAGGACGAGTCATCAAAGCTTCCCAACAAAGGTTTTAAACAGTACTTCACTTAATATGATTACACTTTGGAAATGTTTAAGGTTGATTCTGTTATTTCTAGACGTGAAACTTTATGAAGACACTGGGTGGATGAGGTGATGGTTCACCTAAAGTTGGGAAAGATTAAATGCTTGCCCAGCGCTCAGCTAATAATTTAATAGTAACACTATGTCATATAATCACTGCTATATAGATCTATATATAGCAGAAAATTAAGCTAAATGCCTGATATTGCAACTTTGTAGGTCATAAAGGCTATAATCTATGAGAGCTCCAATATCATCAATCACATCAGAAAACACTGGGGGAAGGTAACTCAATGTAATTCAGCAACAAAAAGAGTCAAAGGCCAAAACTGAATGACCCTTGAACAGCACTGTATTCAAAACAAACTGAAAGCACATCATTGGTTCAAAAATACTTCTCATTCTTAGTAAACGTAGCTCTTCAGTATGTCTACAAAGAAAACATATCTAAACTACATTTTTATTTCTTTACATTTTTAAATATTATGGATAAGATGTAAAGGAGTGACCAATACAAAGGAGTGTAGCAATAGAAAAGCCAGCATCTTCCATTGTATGGAAGTGCATTAGTGCACATGATATGAGTTACTTGCAAATCTGTGCAGGTTTTGCTGCCCGACTACCACTGTGGACTTTTTCAGGGAAGACCTTGCTTATTCCACCACACTGTGCATGTATTACAACAGCACGATCAACAGTGAAAGTCTACACCAGCCTGCTAGTATTCCAGCAACCACTGAACATATTTGGCACACTGGGAAACTAGTTATACAACAAGTCCAGTACAACGCATTTTTTCTTTAAAATAAAGTAAGAGTTTTCAAACACGTTTGATTTCTTTTCTTTCTTTCTTAACAAGAAATGATGCAACACAGGAGTAAAAATCCAACACTGTCTCGAAAGATTTTGGACCAAAAAATGTAAAAGCTTTAGCCTAATAGGTTATATTATTACACTTATTTTGCAATTAAATGTGGGGTTTATATAATTTGCATCATTTCAGGTTTTTGGGAGGGTTGTAAATTAAACTTCCTAAAACTGGGCATAATAATGAAAATTAAACCCTCCTCCTCAAAAAAATGACTTGTGAGTGCAAACAAGCCTGTCAGTATTGTTTCAGTGTGTTTTTATTGGCATTCTTGAATACCTTCCACATAACTAACTCACACAAAAAGCGCAGAACCAGTATTACATAAGTTGTAGTAATAATTACAGCGGTAATTATAGCGGCGGGAAGCCAGGTGCGTCTAAAAAGAAAGCCCCGCCCACGTTTACCTTAAATGTCCATTGCACGGAAATATGATTGGCACAGGGTTACAGCTGCTCGAACGGTGAGACATGGCGGAGTTTGTAGTCTGAGTGAGAGCGCTCCTGGAGAGTTTCCACACTTTTTAACATGACTAAAGAACTTGATTTGAGGCCCACGTTGTCTCCGTAGCGCAGGAAAATCGGAGCTTAAAGAGGCAGAGGCGTCATCTTTCCGAGAAGGATAGAGAGCGGCGGTTGGGAAAATGTGTTGTCATCTTCATGCAGTCAACAGCCTTGGGCAACAAATATGGCTACTTCTTGTGTATCCTTCAATTCGGGTTGAAAACCGTCCTGACTGGGTCGAGCGAGGTAGTTTCGCAGAGTCACGGCAGTAGCCCGAAGTTAAGTTGACTACCAGAAAGATTAAAAGGCTGGGTTTGTCCCGAGCTGGTTAGGTAAACAGCGGAGGAGCGAGGCGGAGAGAGAGAGAGAGGAGATGGAGCCCAAGCATAAAGAGTTGTTGGAGAAATGTTACCAGAACTTGGTGGAGTCAATAACAGATGCGGACAGAGTTGTGGACGCGTTGGCTCACTGCGGGACCCTCAGCCAGCCAGAGCGCTACGAGCTGGAGCACAACTGCACCTCCAACTCGGAAAAAGTGGACCTTCTGCTGAAGCTACTAATGAGTAAAGACGGGGACCATTTCGCGGAGTTTTGCACTGCTCTGGAGGCGACGCACCCTCACCTGCAATCTTTATTGCTGGATGGCATTGGACCAGTGGATCATACGAGTGGTGAGAAACAATTAAAGTGTTAACGACCTCCTAATTAAATTGTTATAAGAGTATAGTATTTAAGAGGAAGGGGGGACGTGTCAGAGGCTTTATTTAAAATACAGTGAAAACGGTGTGTTTGGAGGGCCATTGCCTTTGATATTGGTTATGATCCAACCTTTTTTCGATCCTCTCCTGAGCATGATCTAACAAACATTAGGGCTATTGACTATATGACAACTTGATGAAGGGCATGACTTTTCCTTTGGGCAGAGAGAGCTGCAGTGCACAATCATGTGACCTGATGCCTATTTACACTCTCACTACTGTGCTTGTTTCATTTAGCATGTCACCAAAAGTACAGCCTGCTGGCTTTTTTGTGTGAAAGCATTTAATGGACCTAAAAAAGACTCCATCAATGTAGGGAGGGACTGACTGTGTGTGGGAATCAATAACCCACTGTCAAAGTCAAACGAATGAGAAATGAATCAGATGCGTTTTAATGCGCAGTGTGTAATGAATTACTCGAGGGGAATATAAACTGGAGAATAAAGGCCATCAGTTTGATTTGTTTTTGGTGTGAAACTAACTACAACTAAGATCTATGTCAGCACCAGTAAGTAAATGACCTTTTCGATAACTAATTGCAGTGTCTGTATAATGTTGCATCTTAAAGGGAAGAAGAAAACTACTTTATTCTAAACTTGTGGTCCAAGGTGAATGTATTCAAATTGCTTTTGTCCACCTACTGTAATACTCCACAGCAGATGCACAGAAAATGAAAGTTTCTCTATGGATTTGTGTAACGGTAATAGTGCTTGTGAAACTAAAATTATTTCAGAAGTATGACCCCTGGCAAGGAGTTTGTGGTTGATTCGGTTTGTCTGGTTTAGTGGCAGGTTTATTTAAAAGTTATGGATGGATTTGTTTGGATTTTTGTCTTCATCGTTGTGCCTTGCTCCAGCTTTTAAGTGATTAATTTCTGGATTTGAGGAACATAGAAGACCAGACTCTTTTTGTTTGTTTTTGTTTTTTTGGAATGATTATTTACCATTGCAAGACATTGCAACATTGGGATTTGAGCTGCACTTGATATGCTTAAATATCTCAACCTGATTCAGATAGTTATTCTTCTGAATCTGAATTAGCTGGATGAGAGTAAATTTTAAGCCTTACCAGAAACACGGGGTCTCAAAGCTCTTTTATTTATCATTGATCAGATACACTTTTTAGAGAATATTCATACTGCTTGCTCAGTGTCCATTAATTTATGGACTGTTGGCTTGTCTTAAGAGGTGAACAAAAACTGCATTTTACACAACATTTAATGTTCTAAGGTATTGCGTGTTTCACCTTTGACCCTTATTATTTCCCCCTAAGGTTTATCTAATGGTTACTAAATATATCTTGAAATAAGGGTAAGCCTCCTGGGATAATATGGCCACATAATGGCACAAATCATAGATTGGTTTATAATAACTTTGTAATAGTTGTTTTCTATGTGGATAATCAAACTTTTTCCAACTAAGTGATAAATACATGCATGTGATTTTATTCACAGATAAATCCACAAACTATAGATGTACTCTCTTTTTTGTGTTTATCATAAATCTCTTATTGCATTCTTTGTATGCTGAAACAGTAATTTTGCATTCTCAGGACTTTACCTGACATCTTATGCAACGGCATAATGTATGCACTTTGACATATGGCCCTTGCTCAGCACTTCTGCTGCACTTTGGCATTTGAAAAAACAAACAAACAAAAAAAGAACATCCATCAGTTGCTTTCTTGTTTGCTATCGTGTCATACTCGGTAAGCTACCAGGTGTTAATTATGCATTATTTTGGCATAATTCATAAGAGAAACCAAGCTGGAGACTTCTGTTCAGTTTTCAGCGCCTTTTCATTTTTGCGCTGCATTTCACAATTGTGCACTGGGTCTAAAACTGAGTACTGATAGGTTCTCTGGTTCCAAAGAGCTTTGTACATGAGCATGTTCTGGGTTAGTCATAGTAGTGTGCAAATCCCTGTTGGTAGTCACACGGGACACAAATGGGCTGAGCTGTCTTCTGCTACTGGGCAGACAGGTTCCTCCACTGCGTGGCCAAAAGACGGGCCTTTCCAGAGAAAAGCAACCTATGTTTTTACATAATGTGCACCATCAGCAGCCAGACGCAGTAATTCACAAGTCACCATATGCGAGTCAGATGACCCTTTGACGTCATATTAATGAGTCATAGCTTTGTTGGTAAACCCTTCCTGCTCAAATGCTAATAACATAAATGCTAAATATAGCCTTTTATCACTGACCTACAAAAAAGTTCCACATGATGTAAATATGATGCCTATAGTACTGAACAGGGTGTGTATTGCCAAGGGCTTATTTGTTTTTGTTTTTTGTTTGTTTGTTTAAAAAAATAAAATAAAGATACTTTGTAGTTTCATATAACTATAGCTCTAAGGCTTGTCAGCGGAGACCTTTCTGTTTAGATTGTTCTCATCGTTTCTTAAGGAAGAATAACACAATGGCTGCACATTATAAGGGTGTGTATCATGGGATGTGTGCGCACTTTGCTTTGTCACTGCAAAACAAGAGCAGGTGGTGCAGTTGGAGATTAACGAATGTTAGGTAGCTCTATTTCTTGGTTTCATTCTAGATTTTATTAGGCGGAAAGAAGAGAATCTAGTTGTCTCCAGTGGTTTTGAACTGTTGACACAGAGGGTAGTTATTGCAGAATCAGTGACTCATTAACTTTATACCACAGTACATATCAGAGTGTACTTATTTATAGAAGTAGACTGTAGAAGAAAACTGATGTCTGTGTTCGGCATGCTTTGCAGTCTTCTAACCTCTATCTCATGTAGCAGACTTCTACTTTAGTTAGAATAGCTTCTATACAGGGACATGTATCATCATTGCAGTACCATCATAAATGCATATTTTCATATTTTAAAATATTTCTATCATGTCTTTTACGTGTATCTCCAGAGATGGGGTTAAGTGGGATTGAGTAAAACGTCTGTTGTTGCTTTGCTACTGACAGAAATTTGAGGTTGAATGCTAATTGGTTTATCTGTCCAGTTAAAAGTTTGTTTACAAAGTATTAAAGTAGCTGCAATGGTGTTTGGACAGAGTGCTAATGATCTGTGCTCATGTATGCAGAGGAGCTCTGAGTTTTCATGGTGAAAGTTTAATGTCTGAGTTTATGTTAGAATAGAGTAGGTAAATGTGAGAACAATTTAGTTATATGAAACTCCACTGATATGAAGGGAATTTAGATAAAAAGTCTAATTTGTACTTCATTAATATATTTTGTATTGTTTGAGGATGTTGTTTTTTTTTCTCTTTTGTTTACTGGTAACATTTTAAAATCGGGTCAAAGACTTGGTGGGCTTACTGGGATACTTGAACAAAGTAGAGTTACCATGACATTGTGCTTTTAGTGCTATATGTTAAGACTGCATAGCTATGATACTGGGCTATATAAGTAAGCCCAACTTAACCCTTTTGCTGGCAAATAAGGGCCTGAATTATGTCACTCATTGAAAGCTGTATTTTATTGTTTTCTGAAACTCAATGTTGATGGACAACACTCCAATCTGTTGCTTAGAAAGTAATATTGTCCCTTTGGTCAATTAATTACTCGTTACATACAAAGATAAGTTATTGTAGAGCTTTAAGATGTGAGTAGAAAAATTTAAGATCAGCACTTTGTTTTGGAGTGCCTGTTCTCATGTTTAAAAGAAATGTTCAAGTTGAGAGTAAACTCCTATTAAGACAGTCTTCCCACTTATATTTGTTCTTGAGAAGTGGTCTTCTTATACCATAAAATTGTGTACAGATGATCAAGTGGCTGTGACCGTAACTAAGAGATCAACCTAAATGAAAGATTTAAGTGGTCAGGGTCAGACCACAGGTCATATGACTTCCACAGAGCAGAAATGTAAGTGAGTTATGACATCGTGCACCTTGCCTATTGAGGCTCTCTCTCCTCAGAGTCATGGGAAACTTAAGCTAGAGTGAGAACAAAGAGAGCTCAAAGAGAGATCGGTCTCTCCTTTTTTTTTTTCTTTTTCTTTTTTTTGTCCTTCACTGGGAAATAGAGGGGTGAGCCATGTTAGCTGGGCTCCTCATAGTCTCAACTCATTTAGCTAGTGGGAACACGGCCAGTCAGGGATTGATTTAAAGTAATGGGACGTGGGTAAATAGAATCGTTTGTCATGCTCCAAGTCTACACTAGACTTTACATCGGGAGTGGAAGCTGCTGATGTAACTGATCTATAAGCTGGTCACTCCCCAGCAGCACAGTAAGATCTCAGTAAAGGTGCACTGCTGGCTGTTTGATCAAGCAGTGTGCAGTCAGGCATCAATAAAATTCTACTTTTCTGAAATCCTTCCTGTAGAGGATAAATGCATATGTTTGAAACTACTTGATTAACAAAATATAGTCAATGCAAAAACTCGATGCTAAACAATTCCTTGTTTTACTTTTACTGTAATTTATATAGTCAGTACCCTCTGACATTTTATCAGTGTGTGCTTTGTGGAGGATATGAGAATTTCTAGCTAAAGATTAATATTTATTGACTAATTTTCCTATGTTTACATTCTAACACAGATCCTTATTGTCATAGTTTTTCCATCTTTATCCAAATATACTGTCATAAACTTGAGCATTTAACATGCTAACCGAGGCCTGTAGAGTCAGAGATGTAGCTCAGCATTGCTCGGTCTGACCTTGGGATGAATTTGCTGGAAAGTCCACTTCTGGGAAGATTGTGGTATTGTTATCATAGACCTGTATTTTCCAGACCAGCAAACTGCCGAAACCTCTGTTTTTATAGAAGAGTTTACACTTTCTGATAAAGTGCTTGTGATTAATCAATCCACAGCACCTGGCTGATTTTTAACCTGACTGTATATTTAAAAATATCAATGGCATGCTGACTGGGAATGAATCATGCTCTTCCAGTGAACAAACTATGTAATGATGATGTGTTTTGCAGGTGAAACAATAATTACGGTCCCTAAATTTGGGCTGTTTGCTTGACAAAACAGATTTGATGAAATCACCCTGAAATCAAACTTTAGGAAATGATAATGGGCCTTTTTTTTTTGTTTCTAGGGTTATAGACCCTGTTTAGTACTGGTTTCACATCAATGTTTAAAATAACAATTTGGCTTATGCCAATACTTTTTTTTTTTCTTCTCTTTTTGTGCCGTTTAAAACAGTTGATCTTTTTTGTTAAATCAAAATGTTTTCATTTTTAAAAGTGTACCAGTTCTTCATCTCACTGCTTTTGAGCTGTTGGTAGTGAAAAACGGATCTTCTGTAGCAGCTAAATATTAGCCACTCCCACTGATAAATGGCACATTACGTTGGCAATATACTGCATGCATTCAACACTGTCAATTTATTGGTATATCTTTGATTTTTTTGTTTGTTTGTTTATTTTCTTAGACAAAGTGACAGAACAGATAGAAATCAATTAGAAATGTTGTAATTAAGTTACTATCATTTGTACAACCATTTGTTTCTCTGTTGTTGTAAAAAGCTAATTGTTTCTTCACTGTATTTCTGAATCTGCTGTGAAAGCGGCCACTCTGGTAGATCGTGGCACACACAGATTGCATCAGTTATTTCCTTTTTTAAATACTTTTTTTCTCTTTTAAATTCTACTGAAGAATTACTTTTACATTGGTGTGTGAAATAACATCATCTCCTTCATATTGTTCAGTGGTGTACATAAAGCTTCCTTTCTGTAACGTTAATTATGAATCACTGTAGGCTATAAAAGAGGGCCTTTCACAAGAGGGGACTGTGTGATGTTGTCAGAGGAGATAAAAGGAGAAGCTCTAAGGCTGCAGCCTCTTTGGGGCCCTGGCTAGTATGTATTCAAGCTCCCTGCCCAACTGGTAATTAGCTACACTCTGTCAGCCCACAGGCCCGTCATCCCAAGTTGGGGAAAGTCCCACCTTATTATTCCTCCAGCTGGGTTTTTTTCAGTAAAGTCTCCTGAATGTAACCCAAGCTGCACTGCCTTGATGTACCATACAATGCCGGAGATGATCATCTGACCATAAAGCAGACACGGTCGAGTACGCTTAGACCTGACTTTAATGTTTCTGTTCATGCTGCAGGGTCCACTTACAGCGTCTTGTCCACCATGCCATCGGACTCAGAAAGCAGCAGCTCTCTCAGCAGCTTAGGTGAGTGTGGTACTCATGATGACTAATCATTTAAGGTAAAGATGGGTCAAAACATCTTCTTTGGAAAACGGGGGAAAAAAGAA
Organism: Benitochromis conjunctus; assembly: GCA_015052645.1. Classification (NCBI taxonomy): domain Eukaryota; kingdom Metazoa; phylum Chordata; class Actinopteri; order Cichliformes; family Cichlidae; genus Benitochromis; species Benitochromis conjunctus. The sequence continues at coordinate 28,561 of VOQK01012945.1, forward strand.
AAAACTGTTGTTCTGGAGAACCAGCTGGCTTCTAACTGTTTAGACTCTAAGCACATGCAAGTGATTACACAGATGTGACAAGGATTTAAAAATACACACACACAGAGGGAGAGGGAGGGAGAGAGAGAGAGAGAGAGAGAGATGTGTTTCTCTTCTAGTCATTCTCTTAGGGGAGACTGACTAGAAGAGAGGATTGGCCCATGCTATTGAAGCTGAACCAGTCTGTATCACCAGGTTTATTTCTGTGATATATTCAAAAGTGAATGAATAGATCAGCGATGAAAGACAATATTTAACTGACTTTGGCTAAAAAATGCAAGCACGGTTATGTAGATTAAATAAAGTAATGGTCAAGTTCTTTACAAACATAGGAGTTGATGATTATATTATTGGTAATTTATTTCTTTAGCCAAGTTTGCAGCTCAGATGAATATGGACTACATTTTTACTGAAATACAGCTATACACTCTAGCTGACCTAAATAAAACTGCACTGACATCATTTGAACTTTGTGATTGGTACAAGCCACCAGTGACATGCTGACTCACACAGGTACTCCTGCTCAAGCGTCCTCCCCTCCACCTGCCCACATGGACAGCCACCAAGTGAATGAGAAAATGGAGACCGTTCTGTTCCAGTTGAGACACGTGACACGCGAAAGGGATGAACTACGCAAACGTCTCGCCCTCTCTTCACCTGGAACCACCTTCGATGACTGCAGGTAGTGTTATAGTCTCATTCTACCTAACTGCCTATTTGATGTAAACTTGTGCTTGTTTGGTTTTGAGTTGAGCATAAATGTGAGGATATAACATTCTCTCTTTTCTTATGCTCCCAAAAGTACAAAGTTTGCATGTTTATCTCTCTTGTAGCTCTCACACTGTCCCATGTGGCATCTTAGAACTTGGTTTTTGATGCGTTACAAGTTTGTTTCCCTATTTCCTGCTCTGTGAAATAGACCGAATGCAAAAGCAGGTCATGACTATGAGCGTCTGAAGCTGCAGTGTATGAAGGCAATGGCAGACCTGCAGTCCCTGCAGAACCAGCATGGCACCACCCTGAAGAGGTGCGAGGAGGCTGTGAAGAAAGCAGACTTCTATCAGTAAGTGGAAAGCCTACTAGGAGTCTTTGTAAATTTTTTAACAGCCGGTGCATTTGTGCTGTATGCATTCATGCTCAGCCTGCAGCATTTTTAGCCAGTATTCTGATCTTCCTCACATATTCACTGCAGATTGCGTAGAACAGATTTTATTTTTGCAAGAGTGATAGGGATGAAGCCTTTTATATCAGTTCAAAAGCTCAGTTAAGCTATAAAAATCCTAGCAGGTCTTCTTCAATTTAATTTAATCTTTGGTATTGTTTTAGGGGGGGAAACTATTTGTATTCTTTTCGTAACAGGGTAAATCAGACATTTCTGGTCAAAGGTTGAGAGAAGAGACTAAAATATGGTCTATAAGTAATACCCTTTTGTAAAGAGTTCACCATAAGCATGCTCTGTAAGCAGTATGTGAATCCTGTGTATGCGGCACAGCATCTGTGCCGTGAGGATAATGCTGCGAATGGAGCATTTGGTGTCTGGTGAAATAAGCTGTACCGAGTTGACATGAAGGGAAGGCTAGTCCATTTGTATGATTATTAATGATGCCATACAGCCTCTGAAGTGTAGGGAACCAACATCTGGCCCCCCAATGCAAACAGACAGATGAAGGATTATATCCGTGTTTAAGCCTGTACTTTTGGGTCCTGTTTGCACATCAGAGAGAGTCTTTATTTATCAATGTCCTCTCTGCCTCTACTCACTCATTCACTCTAAGCAGCATGTTTTGTCAATGGAAAATCACATTCGTGTCTAGCAGTAAGTTGCTAAACAGGTAAGCATTAACCCTTAGTAATTCTGAGGAATTTTAATTAGTCCTAATTCATGTTTTAGAAAATTTCAAATTAAAGCTTTGTTACATAAGAGGTGTTTTTTACTATTAATATTAATATAGTGACAGGAAGACCACAACAGGCTTGACTGGAATAGTCACAATATTATAATCTAATTATTTTATCACGTAACACTAAAATCAAGAAATGGCTCCCTATTTGAAATGTTTTTGTTTGACAGCACGGTGGCGTGGTGGTTAGCACTGTCGCCTCTCAGCAAAGAGGTCTTGAGTTTGACTCCACCTCCTGGCTGAAGGGCATGTTCTCCCATGTTTGCATGGGTTCTCTCCAGCTTCCTCCCACAGTACAAGAACAGGCTTAG
>VOQK01012947.1:8923-19223 GCA_015052645.1 Benitochromis conjunctus
TATTTATTATTGTGCATTTTTCCCCTCAGGTGAAGATGATGGGCTGGATGACTTGTCAACGGACAGCCACTCTGTCGGTGGCATCATCAAGTACAACATGAGAAAGAGTTTAGATCTGGAGCAGGAGGGCTGCTACCTGAAAACTGGCAAGAATGACTGTCTAGAGAAATGTGGCTTCAATGCTACAGCCAAGACTATCTTCATCATCCATGGCTGGACGGTACATACAAAATAATTTATATGCATCTGTCAATTGTGTAGTTTCAGTTGATCTGTTTGGGTCACTCTCTTGAGTTCAGAGTGAAGCAAACTTAATTGTTTTATCTGTTTATTTTTGATTGTTGGAACTGTTTATGTAAGGCAGCAGGAAGATGCTCACATAGTTAACAATCTGCCCAACGAGTGACTTCTGTCGTTCTTTCCTCTCAGATGAGCGGGATGTTTGAAAACTGGATGCACAAGCTCGTCTCTGCATTAATGCAACGTGAAAGCGAAGCCAATGTGGTGATTGTTGATTGGATATCAAGGGCCCAGCAGCTATACCCTGATGCAGTCAACCACACCTATGGTGTTGGCCTTGATATTGCAGAACTGCTCAACTGGCTTCAGGTATGTACAGTCAAATAAAGAAGCCCCCACCCACCCAGAGTACCGAAACATACATACAAATATTAGTAATGCATCAGTGGGTTTCTATTTAGCCTTTCCTTTTTAAACTATAGAAAGTGAAAAATTGATGTGCAGCTGTAACACTCCACTGAACACAAAGGTGCACTCAACTTTACAAAAGGCAAAGTGGCTACATTTGCTCAACTGATGTATAAATGGCTTTCATCAGAGCCTTAAAGTGTAACATTGTGCTTCTGATATAGAACAACATGGTCACTCCATTTCTGAAATGTTGTTTTTTTTTTGTTTTTAAGATTAGTCTTCCCAGTTTCCAAATAAGATCAGTGCATTCAGCACTTCAAAGGCAAAGACAACAATTCCCATTTAGTGGGACTGTCACAAAATTGGATCAGTAAACGAAAGGCAGAAAGGATTCAGGCATCCTGCCATGTAGTTGTAAATGTAGACAAAGAGTGTCACTGAGACTGATGGTGGAGGCGCTGCTCCATGGAAGGGAGTATCAGCGGAGTCTGTTCGGGTTAACTGAGCTTGGCTCAGCTGCAGGCACAACTCATCATTGGCTGAAATCCAGGCTCTGTCCACTGTAGGCCACTGTGGAAGCAGCTGACATCTTTATATTTTGCTTGTTTCATGAAACAGGATGAACACCAGCTCCCTCTGGAGAACGTCCACCTTATTGGTTATAGTTTAGGTGCTCATGTGGCAGGCTACGCAGGAACACATGTACGAGGGTCCATTGGTAGAATCACTGGTAAGTTGGAACTAACATGAGGCAGAAAAAATAGCCCCTTAATGGGAGTGTTGCCTCATTTGCCTGACCTTTCTCATCTTTCTTATTCATAGGTCTAGACCCAGCAGGACCTATGTTTGAGGGCGTGGAGAAAGAGAAGCGCCTCTCACCAGATGACGCCGACTTTGTGGATGTTCTGCACACATACACTCGGGAGGCTTTGGGTGTGAGCATTGGAATCCAGCAGCCAATTGGGGACATTGATATCTATCCTAATGGTGGTGACGTGCAGCCAGGCTGTGGACTCGGGGACGTGTTGGCAGTGGCAGGAAGTAAGTGGCTGATGTTGACTCCTCATCGGTTTCAGCTTCTGAAGGCTGTAGTTTTGCATGTAGCGCCTATGTGAAGAATGATCCTCCTGACCGTTAACCTGTAATCTACTATGCTCAACTTTTCTAGATTTCATGGAGGTGATGAAGTGTGAACACGAGCGAGCTGTGCACTTGTTTGTGGACTCTCTGATGAACAAGAAGCACCTGAGCTATGCCTTCCAGTGCACTGGCCCCGACCGCTTCAAGAAGGGAATCTGCCTGAGCTGTCGCAAAAACCGCTGCAACAAAATTGGTTACAATGCCACAAAAATGCGCAAGAGGCGTAACAGTAAAATGTATCTGAAGACCCGGGCTGACACACCTTTCGCAGGTGAGAATTTTCGCACAAGAAGAATGTAATGTGCAAACGCGCTGCAGTCATTTTTATCCAATATTATGACGTGTACTTTCTAGAGCAAAAGTGATAAGCAAGTACTATAACCCAGTCAGTTTTCATATCTTTAACCTCTTTATCTAACTTGTTTTATGATTTTACAGTTGCATTGTAAACTTCTACTGTACACACCCCTGCACTAGATCAAGTACTAACTCTTGGCTTTTGTTCAAGGCTACCACTACCAGATGAAGATGCACGTGTTCAACAAAAAACAGTCAGATGATGCTGATCCCATCTTCAATGTCAAGTTGTATGGCGAGCACAAGGACACAGCTGATATGTTCGTTGACGTGTAAGTTCAAAAACTAAACCCTTCCTGCTAAACCAGTCTTCTTTTACAATGTCTCAACATGACGATGCGTAAATCGCTAACGGCTTAGTTATAGTCCTTCTGTATGCACAGTGTGGTAGTTGTTTTTGACTGAATGTTGTACTGAGAAGGAAAGAGATTATTTAAATATATATGTGGAATGTTCAACTTGATTGCTTGTTTCGACCTTTTCAAACTGGACTTGTGCTGTACAATAAATTTGGTGGCAGACTGAAGAGAACAGTAGTTTCCATAAATATACAAGCATGCCAGGGCAAAATGACAGCTCTCTGAAGACTGGTTATTTTAGATGTCTACTTTAGTTGCAAATACTTGATGTTAAAAAATGGACTTGAACACAGCTTCGTTTTTAACGTGTTTTTTCTTACTCTTTGTGCAGCCATGATAACACCATTGGTCTGAACTTGACAAACACCTTCCTGGTTTTTACCGAGGAAGAGATCGGTGAACTGCTCAAGATCCGTCTGAGCTGGGAAGGAGAATCCGACTCCTGGAGCTCTATGTGGAAAAACATCAAGAAGAATTTCTGGGCCTGGAACGCCAACCCTTCCAAACCCGTGCTGGAAGTTCGTCGGATCCGTGTGAAGGCTGGAGAATCGCAGAAAAAGTCAGTTGAAGGGTCAAAACTGCAGTCACCAGTCTTCATGGTGCAGAATGAATTTTAATGAATCTGTTCAGACACTGACTGATGCTCTGTGATTTTACAGGTATGCTTTCTGTGCCCAAGACTCCTCAAAAACGGAAATCTCTCCAGGGGATTCTATAACTTTCGTTAAATGCCCCGATGGCTGGAATGCGAAACCAAACAAACGGTATGAAACGTAGAAAAACTGAAAAAATTAAAATCAACCATTACATTGTCCTGAAACTTAAAGTTGTGTTTATAGTGTATATAATTATTCTGCTCTTCCTGATCAACAGGGTACCCATGTAACAATTCAGCACTCTCAATAACCAATGCACCATCACCATGGCGGGATCCAACACAAATCAGGAAGAAGCTGTGCCCTCTGTATTTGAGCGCTTTGAGCACTTGGGATTGATCAGCACGTGGTGAAGGAGGAAGTGGGCGGGGGGGGGGCCTTCAGCTCTAGTGGAAGGTTTCCACTGAATTCTGAAAATAAGAACGATGGGTTTCTCTCAGCATGCGACGGCTGCACAATGGTGCACAGCCTTGAAGTGGCCGCACTCTCGACTGTGTGGGTTGCCTGAGACGTTACAGAAAGTTCCTCTGTGTGGACTAGTGAAGTAGATTTGTGCCAGTGGACACACCAGCAGTTATAGTCACTGTACTGTACAATTTTTAAAGTATTTATTTATTAAAAAAAAAAATGAAAGCACTGCAAGACCAACCTTATTTATCAGAGCACACCCCATAATGGAGCGCATGTTGAATGAGTTTCTTCCAGATGCAGTATTTGTGTATTAATGTGTGCATGTTTGTACCTGTGAAGTGTGCCTTTCTGCTGAAAGAGATTACTGACACACTGTTTAGTTGAAGGAGATGTCAGTCCTATTGGTTACTATCTTCCTGTGCTTTTGTGTGTAGTTACTGTATGTGGCTTACTTTTGAAGGGGATGTGTCTGTACATAATGTAAATACATTTTGTTTCTTTTGGAAAAATAAATTCACCTTTTGTTTGTAGCAGCTAGTGCCCTGTCCATCATTTCACGATCAAATCCGTGTTGTGGCCTACTCGGAACATAGAAGATGAAACGATTTAACCTGAAGATTCATTTTTCAGTAATCCAAGCATGTGCTATACTCGTAACACCTGCATGTTCATGTGAAACACCTGTATGACTCAAATTTAGGAGAATGCTGAAAGTGAACTTTTTCTGATAATGACTCCACTACTGCTTGTTAGAACATGCTTACACGGCTCACGTTGCAGCTGATGCTTGAACTTCAAGTGCACCTGTTATATGATCAACTTCCTGTGAGAATGCACTTTATATTTGAAGGAATGTAAATTATAAAAGGAGTTTGATGTTATTCTGAGAAACTAGAAGAAATGGCTAAATGTCATGGGGAAGATTTGCAGTGGGGTACACTTTAATTTCTGCTCTGCTTTGTTAGATTTCAGGAGAAACTTCAGCATTGCTTCCTCTAAGCTAGAGCTCTGAATAAACAGGAAAACCTATGACACTTCATGGTTTATGAAAACCCAGAATGGTGGCATAGCTTGAACTGAGCAGAGATTTTTCCGTCTCTTTAATCCTGTTTACGTGTTGACTCACTCTATTCTGCTGTATACTGTCAACATGCAGTTAATATCCAACTGAATGGGTTCCTTTGTGGGATTTGTGACTTAAATGTGCTTTAAACATTATCCGCGGAGAGCATTGGAGCGAGAGAGAGAGATGGCCGGTGTGAATGCTCTCCCCATGCGCATGGTTTCTTTTATAATAAACTTTATATTTTATGATTGGATTTTGTGTCCTGACTGTAATTTACTCATCTCCTGTGACTTTTCCCGGGACACCTTCCACAAACTTTCCCAGTTTTTAATGACACATCCACTTAGCAGAGCAGGACCCCCCCCTTCCCAGACACACACACACTTACTTTTTTTCTCATATTACTCCTTCACAAATATCTACGTCACAACCGCTATCCTGTCATGTTTCACTGCAATTCTTTAAATACATCACACGACCGATCACTTGGTTGCGTTGACTGAACATGGAAAATGAGTGTAATAAGCTGAAATCATATACTTGAAGATTTCTACGAGTAGTAATGCCTTCAGGTGTGCTGTATGTAACGTGAGATGGTTCCTTGTGAGCGTTGCTGCTGTCTGGCAGCTCTTCACGTATTATCTATATCAAGTTCATCTCTAAGACTTCCTATCTCTGTCAATGTTTTAATTGTTTTCTTGTTCTGCCGTCTGATCGCTATCTTCAGTGGTTACTTCTGCTCTTGTACAAATCTGCTGACCCATTTTCCCCAAGACAAACAAACATCTGCTCAGAACATGTCTGTGACTGAGGACATAAAGCTGGTTTTACCACCGCGCTAAGCTGACCACACAATATTGTTTCAGTGACTCACTCCAGGTTCATAGTCATAGGGTATCTTAATGCCATTAATGCCGTCTGCCTTCAGAATAGAAACCGTAGCCTTTAGCTTTTAGTCACTGTCTGAAACGTGTCTTTTCTATAACTGGAACTTAACAGCATCTTGCCTTATTCAGAAATGCTGTAAAGGCAGAGGAATGGTAAAACCTCAGTGCAGACAGAACATTTTCAAAACTTCTGTTGGTTAAATATAAAGTGCCAAACAAACTGTGAGGCACTTAAACTTCTGCTTTCTTGGTGCTTTGTTAAACTGTACCATACTTTTTCCGCGTGACTGATGTATTTTATTTAATTAAATTGTTACAAACTGTCTGTCGTTATCATTTTGTGTCCATTAACTTTTGACGTCACACGAACAACGATGCAGCCATAATGATATATGATATAGAAGTTTTAAGACAATTGAACTTGAAGATTCCTTTTGATGTTTCGTTAATCCAGATATTTACTGTACATGTTTGGATTAGGGCATCGAAACATGCACTTCGCATGTATATGTGAAACTCCTGCACGACCCACCTTTATGAGAAATTTGCAAATGAAAGTCATTTTTGAAAAGTGAAGCTGCTACCATATAATGCACCTGTGAGCACATGCATGTGCCAACTAGTAAAAATGAAATTTTCTTTTCATTTGAAGTTTATCATCTTTGTCTGTACTGACACTGTTTCTGAAAGTGTTTGCAATTTCCATGAAATGTATTTAACTTCAGCATGCTTGTACCCGATATCGTCAAATAAATAACACGATTCAGGGTATTTTTCACTTACAGAACTGAAACCATAAATATTCTCAGAACACGAAACTCCCGATTAACCACTTCCATGCAGTGAGTGTTTTGCAATGATGGTTTTGAGACTTTATAGAGGACTTCTGAGAAATAGTTATGGATCCATACTGTTTCCACAAAGTATAAGTTACAGAAACATTCAGACACAGCTTCCCCACAGCTATGTGACATGGTCACATAGCTGTGGAAGCATAGAGGCAGATTACATACTACCTTACAAAACCACTTAACGTGGTTAAAGTAGCAAAAAAATACATGAAAAAGTAAAATTTGCTTTTCATCTCCTCATACACCTCCTCACACCTAGCTGCTGTGTTTGGCAGCTGAAACAGTGACAGATATCAAGCTGGTTTCTTCAAAAGTGCACAAATGTAACCAAGCATGCATGCCATCATGATCACAGTGACAGTGGATCCAAGTTAATGTTATGTCAGTGAACACCCTGTTAAGTATGTTGGCATGTTTGCAGGCATTTGGATGATTACACGATCAACAAATGTATTATGATTAATCCTGAAGAGAACATCAATGTACGTATGCACCAAAATTGTGTTTATCCACTCTCTAACTAGTAAGAACTCTCACTCATAACCTTGAACGTGAAACTGCATTGGTGTCAGCTCAAGGTAAAGCCAGAGGACTGCCAAGGTCAGCAGAATTTGGGGGAATGTCTTCCAAATTTCACGGCATTTTTAAATGCAAAGTTGTTCTACTGTCATAAAATTAAAAGAATCAACAAGAAATAGCAGAACATGATGAATAATCAGCCACAGGCCACATGCTTTATGGTGTGTGTTTATATTTTGCCAGTGTATGCTTGTTTAAAAGGGGCCTGGTCTCTGAAGCAGAAATGTGATTAAAATAGATTTTAGACAAACCTGTCCTACATTTGCAGTCCAGCTGTAATTCATTTGTGCATGTCCTGGAAACAAGGAAAATAAGCTCCAATAAAGTTTCGAATCTAAATGTTTTTATTTCAAGGTCTTGCAAGCAGTGGCTCTGCAGTTTCTCCCAGCAACACAACATGAGCTGTCCTGTGTTGTTGGTTGCCCTGGAGCCACGTGCCTCGCAGATTAAAGGGTGGCTGTGCGTACATTGCCACATGTTATGTTGTTGGCACTATACCAGTGACTGCTGGATCAATAGCAGAGAGTGGTGGAGGGAGGTGGGGGAGTTCACCTCCCACGATCCCATAGTCAGGAGGGAGGAACCGCTTGAACGTTGTTTGTAGGGCTTTCAATGACATCACAGTGGTCAATTAGAGACACATTTAGCAGAAATGAATGTTGACCTCTCTGGGTTTACTGTACTAAGTGTGCTGACGGCTGAGTGGTTTTGGCATGCCTACCTGGCAAGAGCGGAAAGCACTCTGAGGTCACATGTACTCAATCTGTTTCCAGGGAAGACATCTGCTACATTTTCTTGGAGTTGTTACAAAGTTGGTGAGGCTGGGCCGAAAGCTGTACGATCTCCAAACAAGCACTTTTCTAGATATTTAATGTGAGAATAATGGTTTTTGTTGACAATGCCATAAAACATTCTTTACTTTACCTATGACAAACTTGCAGTTTATTTTCACTTTTGGCCATAATATAACAAAGTGAAGTGAAGATGGAGTGATATTTACTGGATTACAACTGGTGTCTTGTATGCCAGACATATCTTTTTGTTTTGAAATAGGCTACATTTTATTTTCCCACCTTAACAAACAGGAAATCAAGATTATTCTCAAGTGCCATGCCATTGGGTTTGTCAGGCTCTATTTAATGTGCCAGCATGCTTCTACAGAGGGCCCTGCTGGCTGACTAAGCAATGAGGGGAAGCTGTGACTGAGCATTTATTGCAGCTTTTTGAACCTGACAAACCAAGAATCTGACACATTCACGCTCACTTGATTATGAAGGGCCAGCTGTGTAGAAGAGAGAAGCTAAGTGGCGTTCAAACTTCCTTTGACCCTTTTTCTTGTCACAGTGTGCTTGTGTGTTCAAAGAGACTATCAACGCTGATATCCCCAATCCAAATCCCAGATCAACCCCAGAAAGATGAAAATTAAATTTTTTGTGTCTGTCAAGAAGAGGTTATGGCCAAAGTTACTGAAATGTACAGCACAAATAACACTTTTTTGGTTTTTGTTTCTGCTGCCAATTGACCTGATAGAAAGCTAACAAGCTGGTTTGTGTTAGATCTTATTCATCATTGTACCTTTGGTGGCATAGACATTCATGTTCTCTTTAGGTTGTCTTGTATACTTTTAGTGACCTTCAGTTTTTTGCATGTAGTGCCATCTTCAGGTTACAGTAGTAGATATTAGGATTGACATGTTTAATGTCATGGTTGGACATGGTTATAAGCATTACAATAATGGTTTCATTTACAGAAACCTTACTGTAAATGAATTAACAGCAACACCTTTTGACGTAAAGGAAATTACAGAAAGGTTACTGTAAATTAGTTTTACAGAAACTTACTGTCATCGAGCTGCCAGTATTTAAAAATGACAAATTTGATGGGATGTCCACTCCCAGGAGTGTTGCAGTATTGCCATATCCACCCTAATGCAACAGACCAGCAAAGTGCAAAAACCTCTGCTTTTATAGACCAAGGAGCAATATGGCCACACTCACTGATCATCAGTTAATCAAGCACATTTGATTGGCTTCTACTTACTTTCAAATGAACATGTAGTGGTGTTCTTCACAGGACTATACAGGACTTCATATGATCATATCTTTAATGCTGGAAGAGAACATGAATATAAATAATTATAATTTTCATTGAAAATCTGAGGATTCTTTTTGTATTTAAAATTTTGTAAAACAGTTTCTCCTTAAATAATAAATGTGATCTTCCTTGTTTCCAGTTAGAGCATTATGACAGTCAACAGGATTCAGGTGACAATAAATACGAAGCTACTTTCCTTAAAATCGCACTGTATTTATTGTTTTGCCCGTGGACAGTGCTGCGTGTTGTGTACATGCTAAATATATTGACATCAGATGGAAAAATGTGTTCACATACAAAAGGAAAGTGTTGCTTGTAGGTGGGAAGGTGCTCCCTACTATGAGTGATATTAGCCTATCATAAATTGTCTCTCTAAATAAGCCCTTAAACAGAGACCACACAGTTTAAGGTCAGTGTTTATGCTTTACAAGTACATTACATGTTTGTTTAAAAGAGGGTGTAATTATATACCCTGGTCCCTATGTAAATATGTGTGTGTGTGTGTGTGTGTGTGTGTGCGTGCGTGCGTGTGTGTGTGTGCGTGCGTGCGTGCGTGTGCGTGTGTGTGGGATGGAGGGAATTCTCTACAACTCTCCTTCTTGAGCATGCATGGGTGGCTTTAGCACTGTTACACTATGTTGTGACAGACCAAGAGGGCTGTGAGGGTTATTAATCACCTGTTACTTTAAATCATGTTTAGTAAATTTATGTGCGGAGGTTTCATCTCCAGGATCTGTTTACTCTTTTCAAAACATTTTTACACTCACTAATTTCAAATGAAAGTGAGTTGCAAACCATTTGAATCTTATTTGGATCATTCTGTCCACTTTTTAGAATGTTACCTGTGCAACCATCTCCAATTTGTATAAAAATGCTATGGTACAAAGTTTGAATGTATATAATGTGTCCTGTGAAATTTTATGGTGTGTTGACCCACTTACAGCTTTTGTTTCACACACTGAATTCTACAGGAATGTTTGATCATAAAAATCTCTCAGACCAGTGAAAAATTCAGGCTTTTATCTTTAACAGTCTTAAAAGTGGGTCAACTGACCATTTAAAAAAATGTAAAACCATTTTTAAATGACCATTTATTTTAGATCTCGGGAAGTGTTTGATACATGAAACTAAATTTGACAGTAATCTTAAATGTTCACATTTTGTATTCATAAAAGGGTCCAATGAGATGGCCTGGTTGTTTGGAAACAGAATGACCCATTTGTGAAAACAGCACAAAGATGATATTAAA
>VOQK01012949.1:10293-21766 GCA_015052645.1 Benitochromis conjunctus
TTGTACTCCTTTCAGCCGAGGGGGTAGCAAGGCCTCCCGCCTCCCTCAAGGCTGACAAAGATGGTCTCCACACACACACACACACACACACACACACACACACAGACCACCAACTGGTGTTAATGAATGAAAGCCCACCATGGCAAACATCCTTATGGAAGAGTGTCATGAATTCTGTTTTAATGAAGACAATCTCAACATGCCTTGTGCGTATTAAAGAGGTGGAACTGGTTTTATGACTATGAAAACACACACACGCATGCACACACGCACGCACAATACAGAAGAGACAAGGCTGATACAGTTGTTTGATTCATGTACTTCCCTATCAAGGCCCTTATACTGTAAGAGACTGTGTGCCACAACAAGCTGTATCATCCTTTTCCACAATTTATTTATTTTCTATTATCCATCTATCACAGAGCTGGAGAAATTACTAAAATATTCACCATGAAATTAACTGGAAATTATTCTCATAACAGATGACATTTTAAAAAAATGTTTTGTGTGATTGATAGAAACATTTATTTTTTTTTTAATTCTGAGAATCTTCCTCTTCTTTTGGGTTTTTAATCATACTTTTAAAAACTACATCTAATTTTCATTTGAGGTAATTTTGTTTTTCGTCTCAGTCCCACTCAAGTAAAAATAAGACAGCAACTTCATTGCAACTCACAGGAAATCTCATAAGAAAAATTGGTGGATGCAAAAAAAATTCACATTCAATGAACGATTGCAAGTCGTTGCAGCGACCAACTCTTTCCCCAGATGTTGAGACTGAAACATCCTCATCCTCTGAGCAACCAATTTCAATTGCAAGGTGATTGCACAGGTCACAGGCAGAAGGCAACCTAAAAATTGTACTTGAACTAGAACTGATTGTGATCACTTAAAGTCTGGTGAAGGTCTGAAAACAATTGCATCTAATTAATAAATACAGACAGATGACAGAATGCCAACAAGCTGCAATCAATTTAATTCAGTCTGCACCAACGAGTGCAACTTGACTAAACTAGTTGTCAACTGGTTGTATTCTGGTTAAATTACCATATAAAAGCAAAGTTGTTGATCACCAATGTCATACTTTAATTCAATTCCCATTCTGTAAACACTACATTGCCATTTATGGAGAATTTTTTTTCTCTTTCAGATCTATGAGGTTTTAGCTAGACTCTGAATCTACGTAGTTAATGAGAATTTCTGGATGCAGACAGTACAACAGGACCTCAATCACAAATAGTTGACTGATTACATCTTATTGTCATTATATCACCATCTATCATCAAAGTATCTTGAATATGGCAACTCATGTCAAGTTGACACAAACCCTGAAGCCCATCTTCATAGCAATCATTTCTAAAGGAACAAGATTGTAAGTTCACTGTACAGAGTCATAAAAATATTGGCCATGCAATGGTCTCCGGTTACTTTTTTCCCCTAGTGCGACAATAGCATTTAGTAAAGTTTCAGCTGGCTTACAACCAGCTGAAATGACTTCGCTGTGAAGCAGATCGGTGTTTCAGAAAAGATAAAAGTCAATAATAGTGTCCAAAGCATTTCTTTGCTGCCCCTTACACACACACACACACACACACTTCTGCATTGGGAATAATGAGAATGCACGATCGCTATCAAGAACAATGCAAACAAAACAAAACAAAACAATTTAGCTATCAACTGTATTAACCTTCCAAAGCATTTCTACGAAAGTAGATTAACTATTAAAATAAGAGCTACATTTTGTCTACTTTGCCTAAGAATTATCGTAACAACTTCTAATGTTCACATAATGTAATTTCCTTTCAGATCACTGTCACTGCAGAGCACTGAATATCTAAAAAAATATCTACAATGTCAATGCATTTTTGTTTTCCTTCCCATTATCCACTCCTAAAGCAAGGTTATTTCTTACATAGCTATTTCGGCAACTTGCCCTTAAACATACTGCATTAAGCATTTCATTTACTCAAAACCATGTTACCCAATGCAAATTAGCTGCACACGATCACAACTCGTAGATCACAAGGTTTCACATAATTTACTCTACATAAGGATGCCCAACTTAACTGGAAAACTGTCATGTAAAATAGAAAAATAACAAAATAAGGTGCAAGCGGACCAGCGTGCACAAATTTTACTCACACTGCACACAAGCTGTTCACTACCAACCAATAAATATTGACTACAGAGAGGTGCTTCACTGCATTAATTACAATCTATGATATATTTAGCTTTGAGGGGGACTGTAGAGTACTCTATTAATTCACAGAGAAAGCAAGATCAACACCATCTATTCACAGAAAACCGCAGCAGATGGTTATAGAAATGCATTAAAGAAATAGCTTTGCTTCTGAGACCAGATCCATTACATTCTTCGTCGTTAGCATCACTTTATTCTTCCATTTATTGAAAACAACTTTTACTTTTGCAAAGTGTCTTTTTACAGACGGATATGAGCCGAAATAACAATAATTTCAAGCTTTTGTTTTTATGATAATAGTTTGTATAATTATATGTATTTAAAGACAATGAGTCTAGAGATGTTAAAAAAACAAAAAACATACTGCATAATTTCAAAGCTTCCTAGAACATCAGAAGAATCACGTAAAACACTTCTACAGTTTCACTTTGGAGGACTATGGCTTTCAATTGGAAGCCTTCATGAATATCTAAGCTCGGTTTTAGCAGTCAGACGTCAGGGTAAACAAAATGACTTAAAGTGCTGCGCCTCATTCATATCCCAAACAATCTCCCCACACATAGCCCCGCATTATGCTCTATCCGTCACAGAGGATTTAGATGGGATACAAGTGTGTACACTGTGACCTGATTGGAGCCAGTCAATTTGCTAGTTTATTAATTCCCCGCGGTGCACTGGCGTAATGATTATTCAGTGAATTTGTGTCGCACAGCGAGGCATCCTCCGTCACCAGCAGGGTCAGCGAAGGGCACAGTCATCTGTTATCAGTATGCACGTCCAACTGTCTGGCCATCAGCTGACATCAGAGACAAATGAGGGATCGTACACAGCAATTCCTTTATTGATGACCTATTGTTTTTCGAAACGTGGACAGAAATCCATGATGCCGAATGTTCAATGTGACCCTCAGGGTGGAAATGTAACTTGTCTTGTATGCACCCACTGAGATTATAGATCATGTTCTACCAGTGGGTGCATACAATCTGTTTACTTGAAATATAATGCATGAGTCTTGCTCAGTGAAACTTCATTGCAGCTGATGCTTCTTCTCAGAGCAGCCAGTCAATTTGTTTCTCCTCTGCTTATTGTTTTATCACGGGGTAGCACAATATTTTATCGTGACGTGCTATGACATGAACTGTCATTTGTAAACACAGCACAACTTCTGCTACAATACCTCAGCTTAGGTGGCATTTGTTTTGTTTTTTCATGCACCTACTACACTAAAAACAAGAAGTAAACAAAAGAAACACAAAATCTGACCTGATGACAACAGACTCCCACACCATCCAAGTTTTGCTAGAGGACTCAATAACACTGTGAGACACTGTGGATACTGATATATGGGTTGACTGAATAGTGATGATGTATGAGTGGTGACAGCAGACTGGAAACTAAATAAAAGTCACATGCTAATAAAACTTTTTAGCGACAATTTTTACAGTTACAGAGTTACATAAAGATTTGTTCCTGTCAGCTGGCTCACCTGAATTTCTTTTTTTAATTTTTTACTCCAGTTAGAATGAGGCTGGACAGCAGAAAAAAAAATTGTATAACATTTGTGAAGTCAACACAGCCACAGGCTGACTAAGCAAAACCAGTGAGCACAAATTCTTTAGCGGAAAGTAGAACAAACAGGCCAAAGTCAGCAGGTCAGAACTCAGAAATTGCCATTAACATGCTCCCCAACAGAGATCATTTTTGCAGTGTTTTGAGAACTGAAAGTTTATCTATGCAGACTGCAACAAAACAGTGCAGCAACATGAGGTTTAGAAGAAAAAGCAACGACAACGACATCTTAGCCGCCTTATATCAAATTGCTTCCTTTGACGATCATGTCAAACAACTTGGGAAACAATACCTTTGTGAGATTAATAATATGTGTTAGCTGTCTTCGTCTTAAAGAAAGCAGGGTACAAAAATTTTTAGGAAAATTCAAAACTAAAACTAAATTTGTGATTCCAAAGATTTTTTTCAGGTCATGTTCTTGATCTAAAACATGTAACTCGACTAAGCCTTATCATTAATCCATCTTCGTTCTCCACTAAAGGAGACCCAGTATCCTCACTTTCAGTTCCATCTACTTGCATTCTACTCAAGCAGCTTTTCATGAGTCACAACTCAACAGAATTCCTATTTTGCTTACACTGGGGCTTAATCTTCTGTTTGAAACAAGCTATTTTAGCTCTTTTTTCCATTCCATTTAAACTAGCTTTTGTCTGTTTATAATGGGTAACCAATCAGACGGTTTGAAAATCATGTGGGCGGGGCTTCTGTGTTCACAGCCAGTGTTAGCTGTTTGAAACTGAGCATCTGAAGCCAGACCTGTTGGCTTAGAGGTACTAACACACACACTGAACTAACGATTATTAAAAAAATAAATAAAAAAAAATAAATAAAAAAACCTTTATTGTACAGTCAGGGTCAGAAGTTTACAAACATTTAAATTATTTCTTTGTTCTTTTTCCTGAACAGCACTGAAAAGCATAATCTTTAGCTGACTTTTATAAACAGGAATTGGGTGGACAATTTGACTTTATTTTGGATTTTCTCTAATCCATTTCAAAATCAGTTTTGATGTGAGTTTGGGTTCATTGTCTTGTTAGAGAACCCAACTGTGTCCAAGTGTCTAGCCATTGATTTGAGTGAAGCTGAAGAATTTAGAAGTAGTCCTCTTTCTTCATTATTGCGTCAACTTTGCACAATTTCCCAAGACCACTGGAAGTAAAACAGCCCTAGATCACGTTACACCATCATGACTGACAGTGGTTTGAAAGCCTCACCTCCTCCAAACATCTTTGTCTCATCTGACCATAAAACTTTTCTCCAAAAGGAGTTTGGTTTGTCCACGTGGGGAGCTGCAGATTTCAGTTGAGCTTGAAATAAAAAAATATATATAATAAATTAAAGAAAATTTAAATAAGAAAATTAAAATTGTATATAAACGTCTAAATACAATTGGTAGTATGCACCATTGAAACAGTACATAAAGAATAAAGGAAAAGTATAATATCATTAGATAAAAGACACATTTTGGTTAATTTTATCCCTGTCATTTATTCCTTCATTGAAATATTAGGATACTGTTATGGTTTACCCTTTGAAGTTACTTTCAAATATATTCATGGTATGCAAATGAGGCATTTAGCACTGATAACAGCTGCATAATTGTCAATTAGTGACAGGTATTACAGTAATTTTAAACAGCAGAGAAGTTGTCTGAAATTGTTTGATGAGTGACATTTATTACGTTAAAGTTACGTTAGTGCTATTGTAGACAGCTGGACATTGTAATTGACTGAACTACTGTTTGCATGACAGACTGAAAGGACCCTGAAAGGAGTCTGACTTCTTAAAATGACAAGCTTTAACGTCACCTGGGAAATGACTTAACAGTTCACCAGCTGTATGTTTGCTATATACTGAAAGAATGGCACTGACAACAGCTGCTTATGTAAAACTGCAGCTGAATAATTATTGAAGTCATCAAAAATTTAACAAATAAATAAATAAATAAATAAAAACTCCCTGATTCAACATTTACATTTAAAATCCTTCCGGGAGTTAAATAAACTTCTGTTCTTAACCTTGTTTGAAAGAGTTCTGTATTTTGAAATCTCCGTGTGGAGAACGGCTTAAGATGCAAAGACAATTAGTCAGAATTATCTCATTAAAAACCAAATGAAAATATGCCCAGTGCAGGTAAAACATTAACCTTTAGTCAGAGCGTGTAAGCAACACCAAGGTCCTGACAGATGTGACTCCAGTGTGCAGTATTTGAAGGGCATCATCCCTCCATGCATGCATAATGAGGTGAACACTGTGTAAAGGGATAACAGACGTACTTGGACATGGCCAACATAATCAGATTGTCTTTGCAGATGGATCAAAGCATTGCTATGGCACCAAAAGACAAGCTTTATTGGTTTTATTTTTTTGTTTTTTGTTTTTTTAGTGTTATGGAAATTGTCCTCCCCAAACTGTAACAACCTGCACTCTTTGTAAAGCCATTCAAGCTTCTGATAACTCTGGTCCTGATGCTGACTCAAACAAAAACAAAAACAAAAACACCCCACACACATCCATTTAAGCAATATTGTTTTGAAGCATATTTTTCCTTGGACAGGCATCTCTGTACCTCTGTTTTTTTGGGGGGGGGTTTTTTGCGAATGCTTTCTATTCTCTTTGTAAACTCAAACTGTTGCTGTAGTACCTGCTTCTGATGTTTTCCATTACAACGGCTCCGAGTCCTGAGGGAGAGAGTGAAGCGTGGTAAACAACAGTCAGGCGCTAAGCTCACACAGTGCACAGAGTTTAGCTGGCCCACAAGGCCGATGAATAAGAAAAAGGAGATGCAAATTGGAATAAACAACAACTACAACAATCTTAAAACTTTACATAGCGCATAAACAATGTCACATTCCCTCACACCAACTGACACTTTGTGCAAATAAGTTGTTTGAAATCTCACACGGTGCGCAAGTTCTTAAGTGGAGAGCTGCGGATACTGGAAGGCACAAGCGTCTACATTAACAGCGGCAGCAGCTGTGTGTATTTTTAGCCAACCTGTTGTCATGCAAAGAAAAGGTGTAACACATTCATGGTTAAACATCTGACATCATCTGGTTTGCCATCACCAGGTGTTTTTCTCAAACAATGACTGCATGTAACTCTGACCATTAGCAGCGTCTCAGGAACAGCAATCTCCTGAATGTCACCAATTTGTTGACAATGAATTATTTGTGACATATTTATGGAGAAGGACATTTAATGGCACGAAGCATGATTTATTTTCAGCCATCCTGAGCTGGAGGTATGCATCTTGGAGATTTCATTTTAAAACAACTGGTGAATAATTTTCACCTAAAGACATGAACTTTTAACCAATAGAAAGCATTTTGAATCTTATAATAGATGGACTTCAGATAGATTAATTTCAGGTTCAATGTCTGATGTGTTTATTAAGTTGGCAAACTTGTCTCTTTATTCAAAAAAGAATCTTCTGCCAGGAAAAGGTGTTAAGCCTGGTCACTGCGACCTCCTGCACATTCGGTGATAAACTATTTACTAGAATTATAAATTAGAGCAGCGCGATGATGCAGTGGTTAGCACTGTTGCCTCACAGCAAGAAGGTCCTGAGTTCGACTTCGTCATCTGTGAAGTTCTGTGTGGAGTTTGCATGTTCTCCTTGTGTTTGTGTGGGTTCTCCCCAGGTAATCCAGCTTCTCTCTCCGTCCAATGACACGTAGATAGTGGGATTAAGGTTAAATGGTAACTTAACATAGGTGTAACATAGGTGTGAATGTGAGTGTGTATGATAGTTTGTCAATCTGCGTTAGCCCTGCAGATTGGTGACCTGTCCAGGGTGTAACCTTCCCCTTTGTAGCTGGAATGGGTTCCAGTACCCCTGTGACCCTGACAAGGATAAGTGGAAGAGAATGGATGGATGGATTCTCTCCAAATTTCAAATAAGTGAACAAACATCACTTTTAAACTGATGTTTGTTCAGGTAAAAAGAACAAGCCAGTGACACTAGCAGTCTGGGCTTCTGATAACAGTTGTTTCTGAACAACAATAACAATGAACTCCAGAAGGTCCAAGAGAACAGACCATAACTGCCTATATATCAAGAGGGCCTCCATTGAAACTTCCTCCTTGTCCAACTCTCAGAGGACCTGTCCTGTAACACACACACTCACACATCTATGCTCTCAGTGGTCAGGTGTTAGCTTTGTGAGGAAGCTAAGGAAGGCTGGGCTACCTCAGAACCTCCTCACTAAATTCAGCTGTACAGGAGGAAGCATGCTGGCTCAGAAGGCACCACAGATATGTCTTTTTTTTTCTTCTTTTTTTTTTTTAATAAGAAATCTCCAGTACCATAAAACACACACTGCCAAAAGATGAACTTGATAAGAAAATGAAGTATATTTTCTCCCTTCCACATTTAGTGTGAGAAGCTACTTAAGGGTTTACTTAAAATCCGCATCATATCAATATATTTAAAACCCAGCTCTTGCGGATAATGAACGGCTTATACAGAATGTAAATGTGCATAATTATCACTTTTTCACACAACACTGTCAATTTAGAAAGTTCCTGTGTTTTGAAATATCAGATTTAAATTTATTACCAAGTACTCTTGTTTTTTTTTATCCCTTCTTCCACAAACTAGGAATGTGTCTCGGTGTATAGACAGATGCATCAACTACACTAGAAGTACATTTGGCACGGTTCCTCGTTCGGTTACAAATTGTTTTCTGGTGATAAAAGGTGTCAAAAAGGCAGGCTGTTACAGCATTGTTATCTTCGGCTTTACACATGCCATGTCAAAGACTTGTTTCTGTCAGCCCCAAAGGTAACGACCTGCTCAAAGACCTGTATCCATCAGCGTCGTTAGGGTGTTGTGTTATCACCTGCTGAAATGCACTTCCTTCCCCTACCAAATGCTAATTGCAGCATTGTGACAACACCTTTACTCCTGGTGGCATAAACAACTCTTGAACAATTTATGAGAATCTATTTGAGGCATAAGAGCTTTTTCAAGCCTTTTAAGCAGAGCAACACACTATGTTTAAAACATTGATGACTTCCCTTCCACCTCAATGACTTCATTCCACAGCCCTTTCACTAAAATGCAAAGAAAAAGTATTTTGTGGGGGGGGAATAAAAACCATTGTCACTATGTTTCCACTTTTATCATTTTACTCACTGTGTGACTGCAGGTCAACATATAACTCTGTTTCATACCGTTACATGGTTGGACTATATATTCTCAAATGTAATTTCCCGTGTTTTGTCTTGTTTTGTCTGATAAATTCAATCTAGTCAAACTCAACGAGGAACGGAGGACAAATCCTTGATATCATTTATAAAGGGGAAAGCCTATTCCATTTTAATAAAAGCTGAGCTCTGCAACCTGCTGATCTGAAACCCTGCCAACCTCTGCATCTCTAAGTACCGTATAAAAAAAATATATATAACAGTTATGGTCAAGAGAAAGCGTTTGCATTCACATTTTCGACATTTAATTCTTATACGAGACAACTGAACAGTGAAATCCAATTTTCTCTTTAACAGTAAAAGCAGCCAGAGTAGAAAGTGCAAGGGTCAAAGCCACTACGTGCTGACAAAAATAGCTGCAAAATACGCTCTGGCGTGCCTTGAATTATCACATACTATGAAAACTTGTTAGATACAGAAATTCTGCAGGAAAAACCCCCCCCCACTGCGTTTAAACAAGACAGGGACATTTTCAGTTCAGGTAAAAGGACGCAGATACAGACGAGGGTGTTTACTACTCAACATCCATCTTGTCGCTCTCTACAAACACAACTGACAGCACATGAATAGACTGTGCTTGGTGTTTGTGAAATCTAAAAGAACACCGAAGTCAATTCACGTTCAACTTATTCATAAAATGCTGTCTGACATATTCATCACAAACCACTTTGCAGAGTACAAAGGACATAGTGTAAATACAAATTAAAACTATATGACTAAACTTCACATGAAATATTCCCCAGCTTGTCAACAGTGTACAAAGGTATACATCACAGCTGCTCAGCAGAGGCTAATCAAAGAATCCCCACCCCTACAATAGAATTTTTTAAAGACTTTGACTGCTTTGAAGGACTGTAAATTAATCAAACTACACTGTCAAAAGGAAAACAGACTCTTTATGAATGAAAACATCAAATCTCTTTTTTTTTTCTCTGCATGGTTTTTAATTAATGCAGAAAAAACTTGCACTGTTTATGTAGAAATTACACCAATTAATTTAGAGATTCAACACTTATAATAATTGCAAATGTTGTTCAAATATAGGGACAAATATTGTTTTATGAAAATTATGCTACTGTGCAAGATGTGCACATATTTCGTGTATACCACAAAATCCAGTATTATCCACAAGAATTTGGACAAATTACTTTGTCTCTTCAAACCGCCACTGTGGATTGGAAAAGAAAAAAATAAAAACTAACAGCAGCAGACTTTCAGCTCAAATCCAATCAGTTTAGCAAAAGTATCGCATTAACTGTTTCAGAATTATATATTTTAGACCAGAAAATCTTCTACGAAACCTCCTTTCTGACGTGCAAGGTTTCCTTGTGGATCTCTGGTCAATTTTTCCAAAATGTCTTGGAAAAACCTTCATCAATATTATGTAACTTGTGCTGTGAATGTGAAATGTGTAAAATGTGAAAAAGACAAAAAGAAAAAAAAAAGCATTCAATTTCAGGGACAACACTAAAAGAAGTGTGTTACTTTTAGCCACTTATAGTATCTGTATGTGTGCTGGTTCCTGGCTGAGTGCACGTGTAAGAGTGGATGAGAGCACCTGGCAACCACTTGGCAACTTTCCGTCCCATTTCATTCCCTGGCCTAATGACTGAACGTGGGCCCAGCTCCTCTTTCAGTCTGTCCACATCAGGATGCAGCACTGAGAGCGTTTCCACCAACAACCCCATTTATCAGAGATTGCCGCCTAATTGTAAGCACCCTGCGCTACTCCCATTACTACTTCACATTACAGTGGGCTGGATGGTAGGCAAACAAAAAGGCAAGCAGCTTTCCTTTCCAGACCTCATTTCTCTCGCTCATGAACCTTTCATGGCTGATTCTGCATTACTGTATCTCTGGGTGAAATATTGACATACAAAGATAAAAATTCTGTAAGTAAATTCAGTCCAATGTAAAATTCTCTTGCTCAAAGCATTACAGGCTCGCCCCACATTTAAGATAATATTTTAGTGTCTGTGGAGTGAGGAGATTAACACATCTCTCCTCATACAAAAAGAGATATAAAAAGAAATGTTTCTGTTTATATTGACTGTTATACAAACCTGACTCTTACGTCTTATACCAAAGAATTTTGACATGTTTTGTGAAGAAACTATCAAACCGAAAAAGGAAACTCTTCAAAATCAAGAAGCAGCTTTTTATGCTGGACAATAAAACAGGAGTATGAGTTCTTTTTTCTGTATGTACTACCGTTCACTGAAGACCAGGGACCAGGAGGACTGAGTTATATTTATTAGACCTGGTTTAAGTTTTTGTTAAGCTGAGTCTACAGAATAGAATTTAGTTGGTGCACCGACCAGGAGTGATCCTAGTCTAAACTAAAACAGGCTTTGTGATGTTCATGCATACGACTATGGCTGTTTTCAACCCTTGTCTAGCTCTGCCGTGCTAATTTATTTTGGATTTGCAGCAACAACGCACGATCAAAGGAAAGGAAAATGCAATTTCACAGACTCTGAAATAATAATAAAA
>VOQK01012949.1:36852-47037 GCA_015052645.1 Benitochromis conjunctus
GGCACATTAATTTCGCTGGAGTGGAAAAGCACATATATCATTTTTGTGGCTTCTCGTCAGATTTCCGCTACATGTGGGTATACATTACCTTAATTATTAAAGTCACGGCAGTTCCAAACCACACCAGTGAAAAGAGACAAAGTCAAAACCAGTTAGTTTCAATAAGAGATAATGTACTGCTGGATACAATAAAGAAAAGAGGACCATTCAGCTTCAAAATGTACTGCTGGTTAGATTAAAAGTACTTAAAGAAAATATGTCTGCCTTATTCACATAGCGCTGCATTACACTGAAAAGCACGCTCTCTTCAGTACAAGAGAGAATAATGGGACAGTGGAAATACTGGACTGTGTTGCAGTGGAGACATCAAAGAGAAACTACAAGTGAAAAGGATCATATTCATTACTAATAGATATCATTGAAACATTTGCATTTTTTTACTTGCATTAAAAAAAAATTTTTTAAATACAAGTTTCTTATGTCTTAATATTTAAAGGAAGGGTTTTCCACTGATTTTTTTTATCTGCTTATGAAGTGTGTACCCCCTTTTTTTAATACCGTTTTAGCCAAACTGTGGGGGAAAACAAATCTCAAACAAGGCAAATTTGTTGTTTGCATATTGTTTTATCCACATTTATGGCAGTTCTGAGGTAGAGGTAGATCACTGTGTACAAAGATTAATTCTTACTGCAGTGCCCTGGGACGCTCTCCACCCTGAGCCTTTTGCTGCCGTCATTCCTACTCCTCTTTCCTTCCTGTCCCTCTCCTTTATCATCCAGTGTTGAGAATTAAAAACAAAAAAAGCCCAGTAGCACTGCTGGATTGAACTCCAGCAGATTATAAGTGCATCTTAACAGAGTGTATTTTTGTTTCTTTCACTCAAACTGAAAAACTACATTTTTAAAATGAAACGGCATCAAGCCATTCCAAAGGCAAGATGAGGTAACTCGGGATTATTCTCAGGCTCAGAAAGAATTAAGCTCTGCTTTTGGATTTTACATTTGATTTAATGGGGGGTTCACGGCAAAAAGAGGAATGAATTCGACAATATTTTTATTTTTTCATCGTATTCCAAATCTAACCAGTATATAAAAAAGGCACCTAAAAGTAAATCTTATAGAGTGCTTGGAAGCCAAGCCCAGAATACTTGTTGATGTTTTGTTCTTAACAATAAGTCTAGAAATTCAATTCAAAAATCACCACCTATCCCTGAAATCCTTCATCCCTGAGTGTAAACACAGGCTAAAGAAAAAGACATTACATCTTCCACAGACGTCCTCTTTACAAGATGAAACTGTGAAACACTGCTCTCCTGGAGACTAGTTCTTGCTCCGCCTCATATTCGTATATGTGGGATATGGAAAGATACAAATCATATACCTCACTAGAGAGGTAAGGTTTTTTTTTTTTTAAAGTTGCCTGGTCGTTTTAGATGGAATCCATCCCTGTCCATGCAGAGGTGGATGATGGATCATTTGCTGCGCCTCCCTTTGGTATAAAGCACTGCAGCCTGGCAGAAGTGCTATCTCTGCAGTTTATTGGCACCATATTACAAGATGTTTGGGTATTGAAGTTTAAATCTCTTCACTTTCTTAAAATACTCCATTTTCAGAATAGATGTTGCTAGAAAGAAGCACAAGTCCCAAATAGCTGGTATGTGTAGTCTACATGTTTAGAAAGCATCGCTCTGAATAAATGTTGTTCAAAGGTCAAAGTGATTTTGACCATTGTGTCGATTCAACAGCTTTGCATCGCTTCCAGCTCCCCACTCAACTATGGTTCAGCGCAATGACGTTCCTGCCATCTGTTCTCTCCGACTCCCTCTCTTTCTAACTACCTCTCACCCTACCCGCCCTTTAGTACCACTGTCTTTGCCTTTCATTTCACACAGACGTAATTGTAACAGACCGACATAAACAAACATTAAATGTAATATGTAGCCAGGAGACAACAGATTTTCTTAAAGTAAAAACAAAAAAACCCACAAAGGAAAACAACTTTTTTCTCCTATTGTTGTCACTGCTAATTCTTATCATGGACTGGATTGAAAGAAGTGTTTACTAGCAAACATAATTGCAAAAAGGGGGCTTATGGGAAATGAGTACTGAAGGACCACAATCTGACTAATGCCTCTTGACAAAACAGTTTGTTTTCCTCAACTCTCCGTCTGCCAAAACAGTCCATTTCTTTCCTAGTCTGGTTCTAATTGATCCATGCCTGCTGTGCTGGTGTTTTGGAACTGGATCAGACGAGAAAAAATGAGTATGCTACACGTTTTAGAAAATTTAAAAAAAATTATCTTGTTCCTTAAGATGTAGCGAGAAATTAATAAACGTGGCGGATTTTGCTTTTGGGGCCTGCCCTCTATTACTAAGTCAATAAGCGTTCAATTACATCTTTTACTTAAAACACTCAGCTAAAATGCCAAGCCAACATCTTCTTTCAAAGCTCGTCTTCATCTTTGCTCATCTGTGCCTCGCATTAATCTGATGATGTTTTTGAAATGACAGTCTTCTGGCTCAGAGGGAGGGATAATGATTCATCAAGTGGGCAGAAAAACAACAACCGCAGGAGCGTCATATGATGCAGGAAGACGGTGCCGCTGTAATGAGCTTCATACTTGGCCAAAGCACACAAACCTGTTATGGACAGCATGCGAAAACAGAAAGGCAATCAATACCTTGTGTCGAAATCTCACGACCGGTCGATAGGGCGGTGACCCGAATCCCTCCTTGCTGGGTCTCCCGTTGGTGCCAAGCGCAGCGAGCCCCAACAGCAAAATCGCAGCAGACCACCATCTGGTCGTCTTCATTGGTCTTTTCCTGTCAAAAACCAAACGAGAATGGTGAATGCATACTCTCCTCCAACACTCTGCAGGTTCAATACTGGTTGGCCAAGACAATACATCAAGTCCACAATAATTAGTGAAGACAATGAGAACCGCAAAACTGTCGCTGGTTTAAACTAAAGCTATCAATACGTGGCCCACACTCGGCAGGGAGATTAGATCTCCTTTCAAATCAATTATGGGGAAATAGACGTCATGAGAAAATCAAGATAAAGAAGACAAAGAGCCAATATATTAAGGCAATTAAAGTGAGGGCTTTGGATTAATTAGGCTGAGTGTCTAAGTCAAGCAACTGTGATGAAGTGGAGAGATTACATGTTAAAACAGATTCCTCACAGCTTTGCACAGATGCAGCCTGGAAATTTTTTTTAAAGTAAGAATATTCACTTTTCACCTCCAATACGACTGCATTTTCAATTATTCATTGGACTGTGTAAAAACAAGTTTGACCTTTGCATGACATGAATTAAACAAAATCACACTTGTGGAGGAAAGGAGGGGGGAAAAAAGAAAAAACAAGCTCTGTGGAAATGTCTGTGTCACTGAAACAGATAGGTTCGAGCAAGTAGCAAGACACAGGACATATCCAGAGAAGAAGATATGATAACCACTCTCCTCTTATACCGCCTTACACGAGGTTCACCAAACATTTGTTATGCTGAAACCTGCACTGCATTTGTTCCTTCTTATTTTTATCCCTCATCTTTATCTGCATTTACACCCTCAAGTTTTGGGTTTTTTTATGCACCTCACTGCAAAGATCTCCTCCATCAGAAGCACTTTATAAATAAATCCGACTTGACTTGTTTATTTTCACAGTCAAACACTGAGCTACACTTTCTAAGACACCCAAAACCATTCTCCAGTGAAGGGAGATGACTGACAGCGGGATGGTGACCCCGCTTCCTTGTTCTTTGGGACTGACACTGAGTCAGACAACAATGGTACTGTTGTGGCAGCTCTGTGGGTCCACGCGCTTTTCACAGGAGGTCAGTAGGTTGCACCAGCAGAGCAGCGTGTCACTGTGATGTGCTGGACAGAGAGGGGATACTGAAACTTTATTTTTGTGACTTTACATGTTTTCTACAGCCTTCCTCTGTTGCCTGCAGGAGTTCTGCTTTGAAATGACTTCCTTTTATTTCAAACCTACTTTTTTGTCATCTGGAGCAGATATAAAGAACTTGATATTTTTAATTAAATGTGTTTTCCACCAAAAGACCATCAACAGTTGTGTTGTATACTGTAATTCTCTGGCAGATTTAAACCGATTTTCAGACTTTTTGTTTCACTGGCCTTTAGAAGAAAAAATAAATAAATCAATGTTCTTTATCAAACTCTGAAACAGCCTTGAATCACCTCCTACACAGATTACACCCATTGCCAGCCCACCTACTAACCCATCCAGCTCTTTTCATGGTATGGTATACACCCGTCTCTCACCCCGCCGCAAACAGAGACTTGTCTAAATACAAACAAAAAACTTCTAGACAACATACTAATATAATCCAGTATGTTAAGGCCTTGGTCTTTAGTGTGGCTGCCTTGTGAACAAAGCTTTAAGCCTCTGTAAATGAAATGTCGTGCCAGGTCCTCTACCCCAGTGTGTGTCAGTGCAGTAGTGAGGGACATTCAAAGTGCCTCGATAATCCAGTGGGAGGTTTTGTTCTGAACAATGAGTCTAGAAATTCAAAAGATCTATGAACCTGAAAAATAATTATTAAAATGTTGGTAATGGTCAACAGCCTTACCAACCCCCTGCAGACACATTATGGTCCTTTTATGCTATAGGGCATTAATGGTCACACTCACTTTTTTAATGTGATCACATTCATATTCATTCTCCGTGCGTCGTAACTCTCCAGATCCAGGTAGGAACCCTGCCTGCAGCAGCTGCTGCTCCACTTCTCCGCTAACGCAGTCTTTATGCCACACTAGGTGGATTACCATATTTGCTAGCACAATCAATCAACTTCTTTCCAGTATCCCAGTGTTAAATGGGTTATTAATGGACCAACTTTTGCAGGGTGCTGTGTCAGAGACAAAAACATATGCACAGTTTTAAGAAGTTTAACTGCACCATACAGCACAGTTCCTCAGAGACATTAAACTCATTATGATCAGTCACAACTGTGGCATAAGCAAGCACCTTTCCCGTCCTCCTTTTAGTGAATAATCAGCAATCTTTCTTGGAGCTCCGGACTGTTTTTAAACTGCATTGTCCTATATTTCATTAAAATAACCTGATTTTCTTTTAAAGCCGCTGTCACTGGGTCAATTCATTTCATCTTGTTCGTCATTACTGTTAGAAATGTTGACACTATGACAAACTACAATAAGCACATGCAGATAAAGGAAAAAGTTGGATTGCAGTCCTGCCGAGCCAAGAGGTGTCTATAATATTTTCCCCATCCCATTTGTCGCAATGGCACTAAATGCAAATAAATTAGACTTGTATTGCTCTATCACACCTTAATGTACAAAGCACTTTACAATATTTGCCTCCTATTGAACCATTCACACATAAACAACAATAGCAGCTGAGCTATCACACAAGGGCGCACACACACAAGTGTGCCCTTTTTAAAATTAATTTCTAAATAACACAATTATAAGAACAATATATTCAGCTTCCAGTTCACTTCAGCCTCCAGTGAGTATCAGATGAATGGGGTACACGTCCATGCATGCATTCATCCATCCAACCTGCAGTTGGCAATGTCCTTTTAATCTGTTCAGCCTTGGTGAGCTCAACAGAGTGGCACATGCAATGGTTCTCCACCTGCTACGGGTTCTGCTTAGATTGGCCCTTCAAATTGCAGCAGCTCTCCGGAACAGAATAAGGACCACCACCATCAGTTCCAGTCCAAAGTTGGAGCTTGCTCAAAGGAGGCATCTGAATAATACTGACCGACCTGGCCAACGAGCCAGGTGGTAAGAAAACCTTGGGCTTGAGAGAAAAAGGGGATGGTCCACATACAAATAGATCACAGACTGTGTGATTGTTCGGGAAAAATGAAAAATAAATTATGCAGCCTTTAATATACCTGGCCTGAGGGGAAAGAGTAACTAAGTATTCAGCATCTTGGCCATGAATAGACAGAAAATATTATAACTCAGACGTTCAGTGTACCAAGATTCAAAAGTAGAACTTCCAAAACAGCCATAAGGTTCAACAAACTAACCCCTAAAAGAAATGAAAAAAGGATATTGAATAATGGTTGCAGAGAGTCGACTGGAACCTGAATTTAATAAGTAGAAGAAAATGGATGGACGGATTAGTTTAAGACAATGTCCTCAAAGCAGGATAATGGCTACTCCCTGCCTATATGCCTATAAGCAACAGTGCTCAACAAATGAGCCTTGAAGAAAGCAAAGTTCAAAGCAATCATCAAGTATAAATCATTAATATACAGTGTAAAGCAGAAACAACTAAAAACCTTTGGTATTCTTTATAATAAACTGATGAATTTCATTAATTTTCACTGTGCAATTTATATGTGCCTAAATTTTTCAGCTTATTGAAGGATACATTAGTGTGGGCTGCTCTTGGTTCAAAATGGGCCAAAATGGGTGTAACTGCACATAAAAATGATTGTCTGCACGTAGCTCGAGGTAAAGCGTCTTCGTTACCTTCCCTAACACAAGTTTCTGCATTTTCCTCTTACTTTTATTCTTTTTCAAATACTGAAAAAAACAAAACAAAAATCTGTTTTAAGTTTGAGTAAATGAAATCAAACATTTTTCATTTTTTGAAATGGCAGGCCTAATTATTTTCTTTTGATGGAGGGCCAAAACCTCTTTGGTAGGTACCAATATGTTTTATGTGGAAAAAAAAAAACGAATTACCTAAATTAACAATTTTAGCTTATTTTTAAAAGCAAAAATAAATACATCTCAAAATATTTTTAGCAAAATACCCCAAAT
The DNA here is from genome assembly GCA_015052645.1 of Benitochromis conjunctus. NCBI lineage: Eukaryota > Metazoa > Chordata > Actinopteri > Cichliformes > Cichlidae > Benitochromis > Benitochromis conjunctus. Next base: position 43,625 of record VOQK01012949.1, read on the forward strand.
ATCCCAGGCACAGCGGGGGTGATCTACAGCTGAACATCTTGAGTAAATGCTGCAAGTCTTATTTATTTCTCTTGAAAGCACAAGAGACAAAAACAGTCTCAATTTTTTTCCTGGGATGCCCGAGAGACTGCCATCATAACTTCAGCATGTGGTTTTAAATCCCCTAGAGCACACCTAAGCTTAGGTAGTCTTCATTTCAAAGTCAATGCCAATCTCCCACTATGTACACAATGAATCATGCCCTGCCAAGCTCACAGACACGGTCCATCTCATTCAGCAGATTTCTGCCATTCATGCACTGGGCAAGCTACCATAAATGCCCATACAGCTCACCTTTATGTATGTATCACACTGACTGCACCACACTGGGCACTGGCTAGATTTGAATAATGCATATTTTGTAATTTACTGTCAACTGTCATGCATGTGTGGTAACCCATAACTCTGGAAAATAGGAATATATTATTAAAGCGTGCCATACATTTTCCTGACATTATGCATAGTTTCCCCCAAAAGAACTTTACTCAAAAACTCTCCCCATTATTATGAGTAATCTTGGACCAATTCTGACTTATTGCTGATAAGTCTTCAATTTACAGCTTTCTAATTACTGTCAGCTTGTCTCCAGCATAATTAAACAAAGCCCTTGAGAAATGCAAAACTCTCAAAATAGCTGAACGTCTACTGTGACATCCCCGACTTTCTTCCCTCGCTGTATTTAGTCATACAGCGAAATATAAGCTGCAGTACAGCTCATGTTACAAAACAAACAAAGAACACTAAGAACAACATACTGCAAAAGTTAAGAGTCTCTTTTGCAAAAGGGCACCAAACCCTGTAGCAGATTGTTTAAACTACTTTAGCACCAAAAGCCACAGCCAACGCTTCCTTCTAACATCTGTTTTGCCCTGCTAATTACAATTTCTTTTTCAATGTTTCTCAGAACTGCAAAGATTTTTCTAAACCAACTGGAAAATAAGGTCTGGCCCACAATAACAACATAATTAAATGCTGTACACTTGGAAGAGTTTCAGGTTCAAATCTCTGAACCAACAACCAAGGACAATTTCATCTTTCATTCCTCATTGTAGATCTCCACTTTATCTTTCCAAGCTGTTGTAGCATCTCCCTCTGTATGAGCTGGGATTTGCTGAGCTCTTGTACTGATATATCAGTGATGTCAGTGGCTATAAAGACTGACCCAATATGTCTTATTACCCAATAAACAAAAGAAAAAAAACAGAGAAAGTTGCAAGTAACATGAGACTAAAGATCCTTGTTAGCAGATATACTGATGTAACTTTAACTTTGTATTCAAACTGCCAACTTTCTAGGCAGAGGAGACTGAAGTTAAAACAGACTGTTGCACACAGAAAGGATATTGTGTAGGGATACAACATAAAAAAAAAAAAAAAGTTTGTTTTTATCTTTAAAGCATGCAAGCCTTTTCTATTAACGCCCACAAATAAAAGTCATTGCAAAGGGCCGCTTCACCAGATGCCAGATGTTTCAAAGCCCTCCATGTTCGGAAAACAAACTGAACTTGGTTGACTCACCAATTTAAATTTTTTAAATACCATTATACAGCTGTTTATTATTCCTCCATAACTCCTGTTTACTACTGACAGTAATTCTTTTTTGGGGGGTAATGTTTTGTTTAGGGGTGGGTGTTTTGACAAGGTAATAGCATCATAAACATTAGTTTAAGTGACATCGGAGGGTGGGGGTTGCATTTTATTTGAATTATATTCACAGCCATGTAGATGCAATTCAAAGTAATAAGCAATAAAGCTAAAAAAAAAAAAAACAAAGATTACAGAAATGTCTGTAATAAATGCACATTTGTTTTGATGAAAAATCCTATTCTGCTCTCTTCTCCTGCGTAATTTCCAAGCCTGCAGATTTATCTGCTCGCTCCTTGTTGGAAACCTGGCCTTCACGGAGGGAACCACAGTCTTGAAACAGCAGCTGGATTCAGTGAATAGCACACAAACCTGAACTCAACGATGCTTGATAACTTGTGGTTTCTGTTAAGAATGTGCACATGCTGTGAGCATTTTTGACATGATATGTGCTAAGGCTTCGAATTTTCAATTCATCGGTTTCTCTTTGCCATTTGAAACTGACAGCATGCAAGGTTTCCATGTTCTGAACCTTTCAACTCCCCTCAGCTACCCGTGAGCTCTCCAAGTGGGAAACAGTAACCCCCTGTTGCAATGCACTGCTCCCAGTTGTGATGGAGCAAACATCTATGAATAAGGAACATGCACGCTAAGTCAATGGACCGTGGCCAAACAACCACTGAAACACTCCATGAGACTGCTTCAAGGTCAATGTGATGGCTGCTTTTCTCACATTGCATATAAAGACAGGGGGGCAGCTCTTCCTGGCATTTCAACACTAAATATAAAGATATTTTTATAGAAGGAGACTTGACAATTCAACATGTTTTCATGAGTGCTAATCAATCAGTAAGACGCTAAAGAAAGAAAATTTCTAAAAAGCTGTTAAGCATCATGGCGGCGACATCTTTGAAGTGCTAGATATCCAATTTACAAAAGTCGCACTCTTGGTTTATTTTTACCATTTTGTTGCCACAGAACAAAATGATGACAGACACAAGTGGAAGAAACAACAGAAAAGGGTGTGAGCATGTCTGGCAGATCATTAAAAAAAATAATAATCAAAATCTGTTGCTGTATAGACAGTTTTTATATCAACATTTAAATGCCATTTTTGCAAAACGTGTTTGAAACTGAAGTTTTTTTTAAGTTTTAAAATGACGATTGAAGTTAATTCATCTTTCTTTCTTTTTTTTTCTGTGGCAGCAACTTCTCAGCATTTTGACAGCTATGTCTTTTCTTCTATCCATTCTGAGTCAAAGAAGGAAAAAAAAAACACTTTTTTTGGACTTTTATTTAGGCACTTCGCTGGGCATGCGTGGGTTTTTTTGCTTTACATCAAAGTCATTAAATCATGAAAATTTAAACGACAGGATCCAATAAAATCCGAGCTAAAGCTAAACTGCTTTAAAAAAAGTCGAAAGTGCTTTTGAATTTTCATGATCACATTTTCCATCCATTTGCTTGCGCTTATCCTTTTCAGGGGCGCTGGAGCCTATCCCAGCTGTCTTGGGGCGAGAGGCAGGGTACACCCTGGACAGGTCGCCAGTCTGTTGCAGGGCTAACACATAGACACAGACAACCATTCTCACATATGGGCAATTTAGAGTTTCAAATTAACCTTTCCCCTCTAACTGCATGTCTTTGGACTGTGGGAGGAAGCCGGAGAACCCACGCAAACACGGGGAGAACATGTAAACTCCACACAGAAAGAATTGAACTCAGGACCTTCTTGCTGTGAGGCAACAGTGCTAACCACCGTGCCACCGTGATTGAATGCAATGAGTCACG
>VOQK01012955.1:1736-12009 GCA_015052645.1 Benitochromis conjunctus
GCCGATGCTTTATTGTGGCAGCCTATTTTTTTTCTGACAAACAGCACACAGCCCGTAGAGAGAAACTCGGTCCATGCAAGGTCAAGTAAAGGTGAGGCACTTGGCCATCTGGCCCCAGCATATATTCTACTACACTACTGTGTGAGAAGTGTATTCTGGGCGCTGCTCTCACTTCACCAGAGTGGAATGAGTGTCACTCCTCTGAGAGGAGCTGTCACAGGCAGGAAATGTGCTCCAAGAGGACAAAGGCAAAGTGTCCACGACTGACGACCAATATCTGACACGGAGAGCTGCGAAGAAATGAACGGACGCACGAAACAGAAAAGTAAAAGGCAATCGCTCTTAACTAGAAAGCTGAGGGGGGGGGGGTTATCAAATCTTGCGGCAGGTATTTATTCGACATGAATTAGATTCTGTTCACAGAACAGTTTCTCCTTCAGGATATACAAGAGCAAAAAAGATTTACAGTTTACGCCTGGAAAATTCTGCGCCAGCAACGAGTAAACATGATTAAAAACCATTAAACAGAACGTGGTGTGAATTTCAGCTGTGTGTTTTTGTTTCTTTGTGTTTGTTTTCCAGATTGATTTAAATGTATTGATTGAGGTCTGATATGGGGGACTGTTTCCATCATTAAAACAATTTGATTTTGTTTCTAAGCTTCACATCTCAACTTCTGTTCAAGATGTACCTTTGGAGCAAGATGCCCATCATTTATGATCTGTATGAAGTAAGAAGAAAGTAAACCAGTTAGACAAGAAAGAAAAAGAACATACGCACGCTTTATTGCAGTGATGTATCTCATATCTGATACCACAATGTTGGGGTTATTTCTATTATATTATATTAATGTTGCTTCTGAACTATCACTGCAACCAACCAGCTGCTATGTTGGGATGTTAGAACTCTAAAAAATATAAAATGCAACTCCGTCGTGCAAACAGTGAACGGGGGTGGTTAAAACACAGAACATTAACCCCCGACACTGGCTTCTGTGTCCTGTGGGGTGTTTTGTCCTCAGACCAAATCAAAATGTGGAATTATTCATTTGTGCTCGGTGGATGTAATATTTTAAAAAGGATTCGGTTGTGAGTCAGAATTCGGTTAAGTCTAGGTAAAAGAAATTGAAATACAACACAATACAACTAAACTAGATAAAACTAAATAAATTAAAATAAGTATTGACAAATAACCTTTGTCAAAAGTGTTATCAGTCAGTTTCAATCATGGTCCTCGAGCAAAACTGATGTTGTAGAAGCAAGACCAATAAATAACTGATGTGATAAATAATTTTAAATGGCAGACAAGGATGTTAGGAGCAAATTATTTACAGTCTGACTATGAGGCTCTTTAAAATCCTCCAGATGAGGCAGATTGTTCGAGTTATCAGCAACCAGTGCTTTTCAGCATTTCTAATACGGGTTTCACAATATCCATCACACTGGTTCTTCTTTTGTAGGCTGGAGAGATTAAAAGAAAGTCAGAATTTCAGTGGTGAGTAGGCTTTGGTAGTGCAGCAGAACAGAAGGATGAGTCACATACATGTATACCTGCTCTGGAGGCCCCACCTGATTGCCACCGGATGCTGAGACACGCAGTCACCTGCTGAGGGGAGAGAGATTTTTAGAGTGAGTCAGCGGTAACAGAATGTTTTGAATGAATCAGAGCACAATCTGTCCTCTGTACACTTGAGAAGCTGAGTGGCATCAATAAAAACTAGTCCAAACAGGGCAGTGCGTCAGTGGGAGATGTCAGCAGAAGCTCTCTCTGTGTTGGACACTGGTCCAAGCCTGGATAAAATCTATGGTTTGACTGATGTTACGGGTCAAAATATTCCATGAATAGAATAGTTTAATTTTAATGTCCTAAACCTGCTGCTAACAGGGCTACAAGCATAATCACATGAAGATATTATTATTATTATTATCTTCACCAAGTGCTGTATTTTTTAAACTGACTGAGGTTTTCTGTGAGGATATTGGTCTGAATAAGAAAGCTGATGAGCCTGGCTCCTATCTGTGTCGCCTATAGATGGAAGAGTTTTTTCTCCTATTAAATGAATATAAAAAGCTTGCACTGTAAACCACCGTAAAGGTCTTTTGCACCAGCGGCTCATGTGGAAAGCAGCTATCACAGAGTCTGCTGTATCACACTAAATCTAACCTTTTGTTGCTAAAGTTACAGTAGCCCGTTCATGTCGCACATTTGTCCTGCCAAAATATGTAGCATTTGCCTCGTGCTACCACCTCAGTTTAGAAAGCTTTGTATGATTTCTCTCTCACATAACATCCTGATCCAAAGCAAAGTGCTATGTAATTATACTAATAGTTTGTTTTGTAAAATATACACAGAGATCTATTTACATAATTTTGCACTTTTTTGTATTTAAGGGCATGTGCACGTGCCTGGACTTACGCATGTGCTCGGAGATGCACATGTGTACAGTGAGTAGATTTCTGTTTGTGTTCCTTATGTGGTTTCGTATGCTCAAGAATTATTGTGCGCTTACAAGTGTACACTGGATACTGAAGCCAGAGAAACGTGCATTGGAAGCAGAGTGGTGGAGGCAAGGGCAACATGACAGCACGCTTGGCTTGTTCAGCTGGTGACCCCACTCATCACCTACCTCCAGGCTCTCCCTCTTCAAAAAACAATAGAATATTTACTGTGCCCGTCCAAGCAGTGGGCTGTGTGGATTGGAAGCCGCCCAAAAATTCAAGTTTATTAAAGTATCTGTATGTGGGAGACTTGGTGTATTTAGCCAAAAAAAAATGCTAGATTCAGCACCATCAAAGGCGTTGAACAATCAAATTTGTGCAAGCTTTGTTTTGGTGTGGGGGTCTGTACATGACAGGGATTGTTTCAGCCATGCCTCTGTTTTAATTTAACAGGAGATTATACTATTTTGTCATTTTTCACTTTATGTTTTTTTTTTTTAAAGGAAGAGAGAAAACTTTTTTAAAAATGCCTGTTTGGATAGTGTTTACAGTGATGTTTGAACTGAGTTTGGTGTGTTTTCTATGGTTTATTTGTTCCAATAGAATCAGCGAAGCACTATGCTGTATTAAGTTATAAATTCCCAGATAACATAAAAGTAATCCATTAGTTGCACTTATGAGACTATTGGCGTAAGGTACTAATATAAAAATAAAGGCACTTATGTTCTGCTTTTAATTTGATACCTCCCTGCAGGACCTGTTAGGTGCTCTAAAAGCATTTCCTACTCTACTGTAGGGTCAGACCTTTGTTGCCTTGGGTGCAGCTTATGGTAATCACACATTATCTTACAGATTAAATGGTGAGATATTGTTTGGTATTGTATAGTAAGTGTGTTACAAACTCAGTTACAATAATCATGAATGTGGTAGAATACAGACTTTGAAATTATGACAGTTAAGTGAAAAAAGAAAAAAAAACTCAGCTTTGTTTCGTGTTGCTTTTCACCGTCACACAACCTGTACCAAACTGTCATAGCCTTACAATAGCAGAGTTTGTCGTAATATCTTTCAGTGTAACAAAAGCTGAGTTTGCGCTAATACAAAAAGCTGAAAATTTCAGGCAGATTGTGAGGTGAAGCGTGAGTGAGAGTGCTAGGGGTGTGTGTGTGTCTATGTATTTGTGTGTGTGTGTAGGGGGGTGCGTGTCGCAAACAAAACAGAAAAATCATATGACTGAACTTCAGTTTAGAGGCCCACTCAAGGCGATGCTAAATGAGAGAGACAAACGGCGCCGAGTTGAAAAGGCGTATCTGATGAGATTCTGTGAGCATACACCACTCAGAAAACCTCTGAATGGTAGCAAATTGTTAATACAAAAGATTCATTGATATTACTCAAGCATTAGATTATACACTGTCAGAGAAAAATATAGCAGAAGTGTCTCTTTTGTAGTATAAAGCCACTGCATTCTCTAAAAGTAATTTATTTGGGCATTCATTTTGTTCTTTTTTTACACAGGCAAGTTAAAAAATAATAATAATAATAATAATATCCAGAGGATTTTGTTGGCTTCTCTAAAATATTTAGACAGGCAGACATTGATGCTTTGTGAGACACTCAATAGTTTCTTTATTTAATTAAAAAAACTTCTACTTTCAATTCAAGTCGGTTTAATTTATATATTGCACAAAACCACAACAACAGTTGCATTTAAGGCACGTTATATTGTAAGATAAGCACAATAATACAGAGAAAACCCCAACAATCGGACGACTCCCCACGAGCAAGCACTTGATGAGAGTGGGAACGAGAAACCCCCTTTTAACAGGAAGAAACCTTCAGAAGAAAAATACTTTGTGTTTTGTTTTTTTATTGACTAAATGAATCATTTATTCAATAACAATATCAATGAAATGAATATTCTTTTGTACCAAAGTAGGACTAAAGTAGTAAAAGCCCAGTATCAGAAGCTAATGTTGGCTGCTAACAGAAATAGCCCATGGACCAGGACTGGGCCTTTAGTATTATTCTGATCAGTCCTGGTTCTTGATAAACTCAGGACCACTCAACTGAAGCTTTGTTTTGCACAGCAACACAAAAACTGGATAACAAGCTAGCTAACAGAAAATGCAGTAAACGGGAATTTGAGGCAGACTTATGAAACTGAGTTGGGAGATAGATTAGTGTGCATGTTTTACTTTAAGCGTAAAGAGTGATCCATGAATCCATTCGCCATGACACATTTGTGTATTCAAAGATTTTTAGTTTGTTTTGTTGTTTTCTTTACACATACCAGTAAAGCTGCGAAGTCAATAACAGAGAACGGAGGCTTCAGAAAGTCGGAGAAATCAAAAGAGGGCTGCAGCTACAGTGCACAATATATTTCTTCATCCAAAGCGCAACATGATGGAGCTGAGATAGAATCACTGAAGCACTATGCTGTATTAAATTATGAATTACCAGATACCATAAAAGTAATGCATTAGTTGTACATATGAGACTACTGGCCTAAGGTGCTATTATAAAAATAAAGGCAGTTATGTGCTGCTTTTAATTTAGTACTCCCCTGCAGGACCTGTTATGTCCTCTAAAAGCTTTTACTATTCTGCTCCAGGTTTGTATTTTGGGTGCTTTAGATGCAGTTTATGGTAATCGCCAGAGGTGGCTAAAGCACAGATTTATGTTAGTAGAAGTACAGATACTACACAATAAAAAATGCAGGGTTATTTTCATAACTCAACTTCTGGGTAAAACCGTAGGTTCGGAAGTTGGGTTAGTTTGATCAAATATTGGTTCAAAAGTTGTGACTCAGGAGTTGGGTTGGCGATGTGCTGGGTTCTGTAATTAACTCCCCGGCTTGAATAATTTTGTCGGTTCATAGGTTGGGTAGCTTTGATCAGATATTGCATCAAAATTTTACCCAATTGTTTGGGTTGAAGACAAGCTTCAGAAGAATCCACATCAGTCTTCACAAACTGCCATTTTCAACTAGACTGTGACCTGATCGGATGTCACTGGACTTCTCCTCTATTATGAAGTAAAACATGGTAAGTAAACAGTGAATTCTAACAGTTTAAAAATCATAGGTTTATTTTTGATAATGCAATTTATTGGTTTATTCTAGAACTTTACCTACTCATTAAAGGCCTTGTGATAAACACAGCTATAGTTATTTCTACTTAAAAATGCTTAATATCGTCTTTTAAACTTATTATTTGAAATAAGGCTGAGGATGCTCTGTTTAACAAACTATTTAGAGATCACTCTATCTAGAGCAAAGAAAGTATGAGATTAGGTGTTGCATTTGTTGAAAAAAGGTAAAATAAAAAAAAATTTAGAAAGAGAAAGAAAAGGGAACACAGTCCATCTAAACTATTTAAGTTAATTATTTAATTTATCCTAAGTTATCTATGTTGATAACAACATCTTTTCAAATAAAAATGTAATGATATTTAATGATAATTCGTCTCATTTAGATTTTTTTTTTTAAAAGATGGCTAGTGCTAATACTTTGACCCCTTTGTTTCCCTCACTTTTTTGCCTATATCTATGTACATTCACTTTAATGAAAATTAAAAATGAGAAATGTTACCCTTGCTTTAACTTTTGAGTATTGTGATGGACCGAGCAGTGAAGGAACGTCCGGCACAGGTTAAAGTCCAAAAAAAGGTTTTTTATTTAACCCTAAAACAAACTTGGTTAAATTATACAGAAAATTCTAAATCTCGGGCCAATAAAAGAGGTCAAAGTAACAGAACCTTACATAGCAGCTGGCAACAAACAATACCACTAACACAAACAAACTGACCTTCCTAAACGAGACAAAAGGGAAACTTAAATAGTGGCTGGTCAGCCCACAAAAACACAAAAAGGGGTAGAACACACAAAACCCCACTGAAACTAACATAACAAATTCCATTTACCCCTATGATCCAGAATTGTGGTATGACCCAATTCAACCAAGGGACTGGGAGCAGCTCCCACTGAGGCAAGTCAGAAAACAAAGAAAGATTCAATCATACTTACATAACAGTGTAAACTAAAATGTGCCCACTTATTTTAGAATACAGTATTATGTGATGGTATAGGTAAACTAATTCTAAACCAAAACCAATTCTTAAATTAAATCCTATATTTAAAAAAAGAAAAATGTAAGTGTAGTGTTGTGTGTAAGCCTCTATTGTAACACTGATGTTTGGTAGATATTACCACTGTGTGGCTGTAACTGCAGCTACCACAAGTATATTACATTATTCTAAAATTAACATTAAAAATGTTTTAACTTTAATTATTTAACTTTAGAACATCCGTGAGATACACCTGACGGGGATATGTTTGGTTGCCTGTCTTGAGGAACACCAGCACATATCCATACATGAAAGATGCATGGTCCGGATACTTATGTTACACTTAAATGGAATGCTATGGAGAAAAGTGAGTACGGTATTTCTTGTATGTAAACTAAATCAGTTATAAGGTTTTTTTTGTTATTGTTGGAGCTTCTTTTTTTTTTCAAAGCTTCTGCTCTTTGTATTTGTTTATTTTACAAGTAATCTACTGAAAAGTAAAGTTTTTCTTTATCCAATTTTATTAAATGCAACTGTTTTTTCTTGCAGCCCAACTTTGGGAATAAAGGCAATTTTGGCATCATCAATAGTAGATCAGTTTCCATGTTTAAAGGACTGCCATGGCACAGGATATGTAAGTTTCTACACTTCAATGGACACAACAACAATTAAAAAACCTGGATACTGGTCAATTTTTCAATCAGTATACTATCATTGTGATTATAAAAATAAATATACAGTTTGTATGTACTCAATCTCCACATCTTTAAAAAAAAAAATGCACGCACATGTCTTGATGCATGCTCAATCATCGAGGTAAATCCCAAAAGGTTGATTCTGGACGTAGCGTTTTCAGTGGGCGAATGGTTTCGTCACTCATCCAAGTGACTTCTTCAGTCATATGCACATTATAGATGCATAAATATTAACATTTGTTGTAAATCTATTGAGAAGTTGGCAAAAAGGTTTGTACAACCTTGTGACAGTATAAAGTGTGTGAAACATGATACTTGATCTTGGCTTAGTCCAGCTCAACCTTCACAACTCTTCGCAATCAAAGACTGGTGTGCTTCATTGTTCTTTTGTCCTAGCTGAGCGAATGTCAATCATACTGTTGGAGCTCACTGCTCCAGCATTACAGACAACTTGACATTAATCAAACAACTGCAAACAATTTGTTAAATCTTACTTTACTGACCTTTTTTTCTTTTCTTTTCTTTTGTTTAAAAATTTCGGATGCGTGGTTCAGCCCTGGCAGAACACATGCCAGCAACTGGATTTCTGGAGGAGTGTCTACGCAATGTCAGGAAAAGGCTTCGTTCTACCAGGAAGAAGAATTTAGCATCCCAAGAAAATTGTAATTTTGCCTGCACGTTACTAGAAGATTTGTTTGTGCTTTTTGCAGCAATCTAAGGTCTGTTGATGGCTACGTCAAAGCATTTTTTGTTTTTGATGCAAGTTGCCCAAAGTGATGCGCCCAGGTTTGGGAATTCCTTCACACTGTCATCTGTCCCAGGAATAGATGAATCCCAGGACATGAATCGAATATGATCAAATTAACGAGGGCTCATTTAGCTATGATGGAAGCGTAAAATGTTGCTCATAAAGGTGCATGAAGTGATCTGAGAGGGAGATTCCCTCTTGCCACTTTTCCAAAGTGTTGATGTAAGTACCTAAAAAATCATCAAGTCATCTGTCTTTTAATGTTAAGAGTTTATACATGTCATTATTTCTAAAACATAGCATGTACATGTGCTGTAACCAAAGACTGATTTGAAGTGAAGGATATAATATAATGAATTATATAAAGCGCCTTGAGACGACTCTTGTTGTGATTTGGCGCTATATAAATAAAATTGAATTGAAATTGAATTGAATATACTTTTTTTTTTGGTACATTTTTTTTTATTTTTAACTTGCATTGTACTTTCATTGATATATTTGTATGAATTTAGCTGTCTATGTATCATATGGCAATAAAAAATAGTTTTGAGAAAATGTTTTTAATCTAGTTTTTATATGCTACATTTTATAATAAGTAGAAATCTTAACCCAGTGGTTAATGGTAATATAACCCTTGTGATGGATTCTGAGTTTCAACCCAATATTTAGTAGTCTCAACTTTAAACATTGGTCAGTTTAACCCAATTTTCGGATCATTATCCTACCCCAGTGTGCTGGGTCAAACCAGCCCTGTTAAGTTGAAACAACCCAAGGTTGGCTCGGTCCAAATTTGACCCAGCACTGGGTTACAAATTGGAATATTTTTAACCCAGCTTTTTTAGTGTGTAGTGTTAAAAAATACATAAAGTGCTGATTCAACTTCTTTACTCAAGTAAAAGTGAAAAAGTACAGGTTCTGAAATATACTCGGAATAAGAAAGTAAAAGTAGGATGTTCCTACCAGCTATTTTATGCATAAACTGAACCTTGTGTTATATTAATGTAATAATAAAATGATATTAGTAGATGGGAATACAAACTGTTTTTTGTCCTAAATTTAAATTCTAACAGAGGAACTTAACTTGTATCGGTTAGGTAGAACGTGAGGCTTGTCTACACTGTAGAGGGTGTCAGCAGGTGGGGGAACCCTAAAATCAGTTGTAGTGGCTCAGCGTGGTGAAAAGACTCACAATAACTTCTATTTAGAGCTCCAGCAGATTTTCTTAGTGTACGAGCTATGATCAGCTGACCTGTGCTACTGCTGCTCTGGAGTTTGCTGCTCTTTGTGGATTTGCACAGCTGAATTCACAATATGTAAGCAAATGTGTCACGAAGTCCTTTGCATCTGTATGTATATAGTGTATTTATTTAAGCTTGAAAGGACCCCATTATGTGCATGTAACAATACATCTGTGACAAATGTTCTTTTCAGAATACAGTTGCTATCCTCTGTCTCTGTTTCCACATGCTAGTTTTGATTTTGACCTGTGTGCTTGTGTAGAAAACACAAAGAATGACTTATGTGAAACATTAAATCACTTAGATATTGTATATTTTTATATATTATATATTTTTTATATCTCAATCAATTGTAAATGCTAACATGCAGCTAAACATACTTTTAATATATTCATTTTCATTCATTTTTATTGTAGGATCAAGGGAAGAAAACGATGCAGGATTTTGTCATGGCGCTTTTATTGCGCTCTTATAAATGTGAACTTGACTACAGGTGAAATCAGAGCTGTTCTTGTAAGTGTGCCCTAACCTCTGTTAATGTTCTTGTATGTGTCTTTCAACTCTCCTGAAGCCCAGATCATATTTCATGTTTTTATTGAAAAGAGTGCCCATTTGAGTTCATAATCGCCTCTGCATTACGCCAGGGGCTATTTCTCTCTCACGCGCGTCTGATTTATGTTTTAGTGATCTCTGCTTGTGGGCTCACATACGGTGTGAGTGCCGCTCGTGTCTGACCTGGATATCTCCGAGCGTTATAAAGTACTACAGGGAGTCTCGGGGATTGAGAAATTGTGTGGATGGGGCAGTGCTGTGAGTATACGTCTATTGTTAATAGGTCCTCAGCCCTAAGGGCCTCCTTCAGGGCCACGTTAGGGGCTGCAGTAATCTATTAGCCCCAACTTATTGTCAGTAAAAGAGCAAACTGGATACTGAAAACCAGGCGCAGGGGTGATTTCTCCATCGTCCATGCACTGGATATACACTGGGAGCCCCCTGAGGTTGATGTGAGATTTTGTCTAGTGAATGCAATACTCTTGGTTAACCATGTCACGTTAAAGTTTTTGTTTTTGTTTTTTTTGTTTGCTTC
>VOQK01012956.1:3929-15349 GCA_015052645.1 Benitochromis conjunctus
AACAAGTAAATTCTTTTTTTTGGTTTTTTTTTTTTTTTTTTTTTTCTGGGAGTGTGAGAACAATTGTGTGGGAGCCTTAATCAGCCAGCCAGTGAGTGAGCACATCCTCTGGGCAGACAGCAGGGATAAACCCATCAGTCTGCTTCTCGCTCTTGCACCGAATAGCCTATGGCTCATAGGCCGGAGCACAGAAGCATGGAGAGGCGTGCGCGCACACACACATATAGGCATGAACAAACATTTTTCACAACACATACAAAACCACCTCTGTCACACTTGCTACCACCGCCCCAGACAGGTGGAAATCCCCCACGATCCCCAACGTAACGGTGCCCTGCCACGAAAAACTACCTTAAAACCAATCCTGTATGTGTGTGTGTACACATGTGTGTGTTTGTGCGCATGTGCATGCAGCGACACCCCGGAGACTCTTGGAGGTCTCTGAAATTTAAACACAGAAAGAAATAAAGAAGGCAAAGTGTGCTGTGATTCAGTTCTCTTTTTGCTGTAGATCTTTTCGATTATGAGGTTATCAAAGTCTAAGCCTGTAAATTTAGGGCTGGAGATTTTTATTTAGATCCACTTCTAGTAACAAAACATTGGGACAAAACAATGAGTACAACCCCGAAATGACATGGTAGCAAAAGGCTGCTATTGAATCAGGTTTCAACTGTCTATAACACCATTGCATATGTTGATGGGAGACATTGTGAAGTAGCCTGGTCACATGCTACACTGTTCATGCCTTTTGCTCCGTATCAGTCCCCATTCCCCTCTGTCCCCTCCGCTGCCACCTCCTATCACTTGGTCCCTGTGGAGGGCTCCTGGCACGGTTCTGTGGAGTGCAGAGTTGGGGGCCAGTGGAGGTGGGGTGGGCGGTGGGTTATGGCCAGCATGCTCACCAGGCACACATCCAACCTTCATCATCCAGACACATCGAGCTCCTGTATGTCACCGCCCTCCAAGCTGCACACTCATTGCACCCCCCCCCCTTCTGCCTGTCGCCCCCAGGAACCCCAGCTTTCCTCAGTGCCTCCGGCTCACATAAATCAGCTAATCCTCCTGCATTATTAACAGCCTTGCCTCAGAGTGAGAGAGGGAGAAAGGGTGAGAGAGACATAGAGTGACAGAGAGAGGCTGCAAAGCCCCTCTTAACACAGTGAGGAGAGAGCCACTGCCAGAAAGACAAGGAAAGGAGAAGGACAATACATAAAAAGGGGATGTGTAGATGTCGGGCAAGGAGATCTTTGAAGTTTAAGCCTGTGTTCAGGGAGAAAGGGATTGAATGAAAACCTCAGAAGGGTCTTGGATCAAATAAAACCTCAAGCCCTTCCCACAGCACAACCAAATCAGACCTTCCAGTGGTCCAGTTTGGCCATGGCATCTTCACTTGGTGAAGGACTGAGCACCGCTCTGATGTGAACTGTAGCAGGTGAGAGTTGGCAGACTCCTCAACCTGTCAATCACACCAAATGACCTCTCCCTCAGTGTTATATTTGCCTCCTACTGAAAGTATGCTGTGCATGACACCACACAAATGCCAGCTTTTTTTTTCTTCCAATTTTCATACTGTTGTATAGAAAACAAAAACTCCACTCACAGTGTGTTTATACGATGCCCTCCCTGAACCCATTTAAATCCTAATAATTCAGAGGTGTAGGTGAGAAAGCACACAGGTTATAAAAGTGGGTGGGTCTTTCACCTTTCTTTCACTTTGGATGCCAACTAAAGCAGTGCAGAACAAGTGGAATAAAAGTCTGAGCCATGACGGCACCACTGCTGGACTTACTGTTACAGTTTTAGTGGTGTAATAAATAGTGACTTAGCCGTTGCTCCACCACCTCCTTGTAAAAGTTATGCTTTCTGTGCCTGTGTGTTTTCTCTAAACTGTGTTTATTTATTTCTCCAGTTCCTAAGTGGTGCCAGCAGTGCAGTTGTATGCGCTCTTAAGAAAATCGGGTCATGTGCATCCTAATCGGCACCGATCCCTGACAGAGATGGAGATTAATCCTATTAAGGAATTAAAGGAGAAGGGGACACCGGGATAAGGGGAAACCCACCTCCCTTCCTGACATCTCAACATCACATCCCAACACTCTCACTCACACAGTTGTGTTCACATAGATCCACAGAAACGAACACAAATACCGCAGAACCTCCGGAGGTGGAGGTGTTAACTAGCGCTACTGTTTTGCTCCGGCGTTGGTGTGCAAGGGTGAAGGAGACCAGTTTGCGTGCAACAACAAAAATATACATGCATGCACACACAGTAATGTGGGCCCAGGCATGGGCCCCTGAGGGCGGCACGGAGTGAGCAGCAGGCAGGGAGGCGTAGCTAGGAGAACGAAGGCCCAGTTGTCATGGGAACGAAAGAGAAACAGCGCTCGAGGCAAGGAGGCTGAATACGAGCCATTACAACAGCAGTGGGCAGATGCAGTTGGTCAGCATGCTGCTCAGCAAGAACAGCCAGTCTACCTTGAAACCCCACCTAGGTCACAGTTGCAATCAAACACACACCCGTCCAGTGAATTTAATCAGGCTTCAATTGTCAAGTTGAGTCGAGGCATGTGATGTCATCATACGACTCTGGTTTATTTGGGGTCTTAACAAGGCATAATACAATCTCATCTACATGTAGACCACAAAATGATGGGGTAAAAGGAAAAAAAACAAAAAAAAGCTAGGAAGACAACAAGCACCCACCCACAACATCTTGTTCTTTTAAACGCTGGGACTCAGATCAAAAATTTCTCCTGAAGAAGCAGACGCCCATCCACATGCGCTTGTGTTTATGAGCATGTGAGGGAGCACATGGGGATCTACAACTACGCCTCGAAGAAGAAGAAGTACAATTATTTCACCTTGGATCATATTTCTCTGTCTGCTCTTGAAAAACAAGCCAAGGCAGTCTAAAGCCCTCCATCTTATTCACAGACCGCAGCCCGAAGGGACGGATGGACGTGTCGTCTAGACAAAGAAGCCAGACGCACAATGAGAAGTGAGAGTGATGGTGACAAGAGGAGAAGAGAGACGGAAAGAAAATTGCAGGTGTGACTGCATCAACCTGCTCTCCACACCTCAGTGATCACCAAGTGCCACAGAGTGGAGGCTAGAAGCAGAAGAAGAAATGCCAGAGAATAAAAACGCACACAGACACACAACCAGTTTATAAGAGCTCGTATCAGAGAGTCTGTGAGCAGTTTAGGTCGCTCAGTGAACGGTCAGTGCCATGTGGCAGCCAGGTTCCTCAACACACCCTGAATAATCATAGTTCACATATTCTCTTTCACTCTCTCAGTCATGTCCTCAAACAAAAAAATACACACTCCCCTTCTTGTCTTAAATGAATGAGATAAACATCAGATTTGTGATTCAAGAGAAAATAAATATAAATGTACTTCTTCCAGGAGCAGCTAGTTCCTGGCACCGCTTTAACACAGAAAGAAAATGCGACAGAACGTACACTGCTAAGCTAGGTTTTTATTTTATATCAGACATTTAAGAATTTTTGTGTTTAGTTGTAAATTTTAGCAGCTTGTTTCTTTAGCACTCGTTCAGGAAAGAACCCACTATAAAAGTAGGAAACAGCAATGAAGAAACAGACATTTGAAGAGTTACTTACCAAGTAAAAACATACTGAGCAGGATGCTCGTTGGTAAGCGAATTTCACTCCCACTTCAGTGTCTTTCACATCAGAGTTTCCTACTAATGTAGTTCCATGTTCTGCCCAGGAATTCAGACGCCCAAGAAGAAGCCAGCCAGACTTTCCACACACACACGTTCACTGAAACACAGGACTTAGTTTTTGACCCTCCACTAACACAGATTGGATTGGGCAACTATACACACCAGCAGCCCCAGACAGACTGCACTGCTACCCTGGAGGGCCGCTGACTAACCCAGCACCTACTTCCTCACAATAAAACACAGAAGGAATTTCAAATGGCTACTAAAGTGGGGGGATTTCCTTCAAACAGTCAAAGTCATCTTGAAAACATTAGTGCAACTGGTAGCCAAATTCCTCCTCACTTCAGCAACAACTGTAGCAAGTTTTTCCCCCCCCTTCTTCTTCTTAACTTGCCCCCTGCTTTACAAACTCCCGCCCCCCTGACTTTTTTCTTTTTGTGTTGATGTGAGGCGTGATGGTGGGACTGGGGGAGTGGGCTACTGCAGTAGGATCAGAAGTATACTGAAGCGAGGGAGAGAAAGAGTGAGAGCGCAAGCAGGCAGTCCAGTCCTGGACCTGGGCCCAGTGCAGGGGTGGGGGAAAGTGCCAGCAGCGGACGCCTCCAACACTCTCCACACTGCGTGCCTGTGGAGTGAGTTTAGTGGATGTGGTCAGTGTGGGGGTGGGAGAAAGAGAAGCAGTTATAAGAATGGATGGCGGAAGAGAGTGAGAAAGCCTCTTTACTACATGCAACATCCAGAGGAGGGGAAAGGGGTGAGAGTTTAGAGTAGATAAGAGACCGAGGTACTGTGAGAAACTTTCAAAGTGAAATCAGCAGAGAGCGTGTAGAAGTGTGTGCGTGTGTGTGTGTTTATGAACATATGTGATCCTCTGTGTGTGCGATTGTACATCCGTATGGTGGTCGTCTCGCTCAAGTTGACAGCCTGTGTTTGCAGAGTGGCTTCGTGGTCAGCCACTCTCTCACTGCTGAAGTGATGACAGGGTAAAAGGGATTCTGGGAATTCTTTGCATGAGTACAATGCAAATAAAATTGGCCTGGGGAGGTCAGAAGAAGAACCCCTGCCACTTCACCCAGCTGTTTATACAATATAGAAGTCGACATGATACGGATAAGAGATTCTAATCCTAAACAAATTAGACCAACTGGCTCCCTCGAGTTTGGCATGGAGCCTGAAAATAACAATGGAGCCACACATGCCATGCTAAAGAGAAAACGGGAGCAAATATGCACACATGCCACCAGTGTCTCTCTTTATCTATTCTTCTCCTCAAACCTTTTTACTCTTTATACAGCAGTTTGCAAAACCGCAAAAGCCAGCATCACATGTGTCTATGTACCTGGCCGGGCTACCATTTCAAGGAGTACTGCGCGTCAGGTTTATCACAATTAATCATTCATGAAGCTCTTTTTCAGAAAGGTTTATTTTATTTAAATTTTTTTTTATCAAAAAGGAGCTTCCTCTTCAGTTCCATAGCTGCTGTGCCAACAATGGTGTGAGGGGCAGGAGGGGGCCAACAGAAAGAGAGAGCAATGTCTGATAGAGTTCCTGCTGAAGAGGAGTGTTATGGGCAAAGTAAATAAAGAAGACAGACTGAAATTTCATGGCTATTTTCTGGGGAGCAGGCCAGGAAGTGTTGTTTAAGAGACCATCAGACCTCTGACTGTCAAAGTGAGATTGTGCTAAGCGGTGAAGATTGCAGGTGAGAGCTACAGCGGAGTAAAAAACTGGGGTAAGAGTGGGGCGACGAAGGGTAAAGTGCAGCGCTAAGGTTTAATGCTACTCACTATTTAATGCTATTAAAATATTAATGGCCTGAGGCAAAGGTTTGGGCTCGTCACTTAGACCCTTGTTTAAGCGTGCTTGCCGTGGACCATGTGAAAGTGCAGTTGTTTGCTGAGTCACTGGCCTCATCTGTGGAGAACAAGCAGACATTCCAGGCCCGGGACACGGAAGGTGGGAGGACAGATTCGAAACAGCAACAGCACCAGGCCAGGCCAAATGAGCTCAAGGCCCATTACCTTCCTTTTATACACACCCACACATGCACACTCTCTTTACCTAGTCCCACAACAGAGATTTAAGAGAACATACAAGAAAACCACAACACGAAATCACTGCATTCTGCTTTTGCTCATTTCTGTCGTTTCTGTGAGAACTTAAGTGTTCATGATGCAACAGGAAGTGCAAATTACTCAAGCAGTTTTCTCATTACAAAGTGTTTTCTCTCAAAGCACATAGTTATTTCCGTCAGCATTTTAGTTTATTAAACTTCCCTCCACGCTTTACTAAACCTATTCCTTTTTTCCCCTCTTGGCTAAGTGGATAAAATGCAAGCGTTTCTTATGGAACGGGTATAAAAGGCATCCGATTTGGTTTGAAGTACTTTGCTCCTTGTAACTTATACAGGACAGCGACATCCTCGTCACGGAGGGACCATTTCATATGAGTCCAAACCAAACTGGTGAGTGTGCTTGTTAACTGACCCATTGTTCCACGAGGGTCGTTTGTTGCATCCCATCTCTTTATTCCCGAGGCATGAAATTGCGATTACCATAGTGGGGCTCGTTCTCTCATCCACACATTTACGCTAACATCCACATTTTTATTTTGCCTTCTCTCATTCTCTTCCCTTCTCTGGTTGATCCTGTCTTTATGATATACGCACACAGCAGCAGCACACCCAAACACAAAAAGAGCCGCCCACAGCTGCGTCAGGCCATCTCTCTAACAATCCAATCTGTTTTCTTTCCCATGATGTTTCCCATTGGCACAGGGAGGAGAAAATCAGATTTACTCCCCCACAGGGCCCATGCAGTTGCACTGATATGGAAAATGATTTCAGTGCTGCTTGAGCCCATAAACATTATTTTGGTCTCCCCTGTTAATGACACATTTCTTCCCAGCATTGTGGATCTCACAGAGGAAGAGATGAGTTTCAGGGGGTGAACAAGGGAGGAGGAGGAAGAGAGGAAGAGGGGAGGAATCCTCCAGGGCCTCGCATATGACAAGGGAGTCCTTAACCCCTCAAACTGCCTTCAGACATCCAAGACTTTTTTCACCCTCTTCCTCATTCACACACACACACGCACACACGCACACACGCACACACACACACACACACACACACACTCAGAAATACAAACAGCTAAACATCCAACCAATCATTCAGGAGCTTGAATTGCATGGGCCATTAAATACCACCACTCCCCCAATCCCAAAAAACAAACAGACAGAAAAAATAATAATTCCCTGTTAGAAAGCAGAGTCAAAGAAGGCTTTCTCACCTCTTGCTATATCTAGCTGTCAGCCTGATTCCAAACACACCATGTTTGGCTCCGGGGCTCAAAGCAGCCTTACTACAATTGTGTCATACAGCCCACATATCTTTTTATTGGTGGTAGCAGCCAATATAGCAGCCCCTCTTCTCCTCCTTTAATGCGGGGATAAAATTTATACTTTTAGCGGTGTGTTACAAACACTTTCTGCCCGAGGCATATTGTCAACGACAGGAGCACGCCGTAGCCTCGAGTCCTAAACGCAAGTCATTTAATATGATGGTGTTAAAAAGAGACTCCAACAGGCCAATAGTGAGGCACTAAACCTCCCATTTGGCATCCATTAAAGCCCATCTGCAGGAACAAATACAAGCCGGATGAACAGGAAACGGCCACGTTAGCTATGACTAAAAGCTATCGTTCATTTGTGAATATTCACTCACAGGTCTCTAAAAACTCTAGATCCAAAAATGGGATTTTCACGCTCCTCCTGTTCCACTGGAAAGATCAGATGGAATGCTCTGGATCTGGTTTGTTTTACAGCTGATGACTGATCCTTCTAAATCCATTGGTTTTATGTTCTGGCCATGGGGATGGATGGGTGACTAACGGCAGCTTGCGTGCCATGTTTCAGCCGACGCAGGCAAAGCTCAGCCAGCCAGGTCACAGACACAGACATGCCTCGTAGTGGGGAAAAAAGACAGATTAAAACAAGGATTCAGCACTATTCTCTAATTAGTACCCTGTTAACTTTTGAACTTAATTGGTTAATTGAGATGTGGTTAGACCAGGCAGGTTTCCCCTCCCTTGGGGTGACCATAAGGCTCCAGTATTTCAGCCTGGCAGTGCCTGGCACAGGAGGTGGCTGTGTCTGTCTCGCTCTCGCTCTCCTTCTCTTTTTGAGCGTCCCACCGCTCCACTGACGAGGAGTAATGATGCCGCACAGGAGGCAGTAAAACTGTGTTTTGCGAGTGTGTTTTAGCAGAGATTGTACCCGTGCACTGCACATATGCTCATGCCACATCAAAGCGGTGCTTTGACTACCCGGTCCTGGGTGGTCTAATCCTCTGTTCTCTCAACCAGCAGTGCTAGGTAGATAGACTTTGGAAAAGTGTAGTGTGGATGTTGGTGGATGTTACCTCACCACAGGCGAGGGTTCTGTCAAATTCAGAAGTTGGTTTGCTTTGGAGGAGACATGGGCAACGTGGTGAGGGAGAATAAAAGTGTGCTGCAATGCATACACAGATAAATGTACGCACACGCACGCTTGGACGTCGCATTGCTTGAGTCTCCCCATCTCCTTTGGTTGATGCATAATGATAACCAAAACGCCACATAAATCTACAAGCAGCTCAATTCATTGGGGCAAATTTTGCCTGCTGTCTCCCCTTTTTCACTTTCATCCCTTCTTTTCCCTTTGCTCCTTCGAGCCCCATCACTCATTCCCCTTCTCAGTTTTCCTTTTCCGTCCTCACACCCTCTCCATCATCCCACATCACTCTCCCTCCATCCCCCTGCTGCTCAGTTCCATATTTCTGTCCTCCCTCATCACCTCGGTCTCTTCCCTCAGTTGGCGCCAGCCACATGCTTCAAAATGGAAACACTTTCTCTTCATTTTCTGCTTTTTTTCCTTTAAAATCACTTTTCCTCCCACTCTCTTGTCCCATTTGCGCTCCGTTTTTCTGCTCTTGTTTGTCCATTAGTTTTCACAAGGTCCGAAAACGTAATGAACATCTTGTTTTATGACGAGTCACAAGTTAGACCCTCCCTATATCAGAGTCACCCATAAATCAACATCCCAGCATTCAAACGAGGACTTGTCAGAATGTCTTGTTCTCCCTTGTCTTCCCATTTTCTCTCCCTCCCTCCGTCTGTAGCCTGGCACCTCATTTAGGTCATGCAGAGTAGTACTGGACATCAGGGGCCTGGTTGGAGACAATGCGTTGCTGCTGTCCCCCAAGTTCTCTTGGATTGTCCTGTAATATGATAAAGTCTGATGTCTGTGAGAGAAACAGAAGGCAGCTCCCTGCTCTGGCTTCTCTCTTTCTGATGTAGCCTGTCAGAGGCACAGAGCAGAACAGTGCAGATAACAGAGCCGGGAACCGCTGCACTAGCCAGTCCAAGGTCTTTCTGCAGCCCTGAATGTAATTTGCTGTTGGTTCACGGGGGAACAAAGGAAAAATGTTTAATTCTTGTAGCGTTCGGCTAAGACAAATGCAAGCAGTTTTGTTCTGATAACCTACAGACAAGGGGAAGCGAGGCACCTGGGTAGCCAAGGCCAAACATTATACAGTATCACCTTGTAAAGAACACAGTGTATAATCTCACATGCATCACCTTGACTTCCCTTGCTACCAAACGTCTCAGCCATAATGACAAGACTCTTCTCGGCTCACGGAGATAACTACTTTCTCTCCCACTTTATCCATCTGCACTTTCAAACGCACACGAGTTTAGCCAAATCACACTGTCAAACTGGCCTTTAAAGTTGAGTTATATCTTGCGATAACTCCTGACACCGGTCATCTATGGAATGCTGCTGCCGGTGTCTGCTCAACATCTGCAGCCACAAAAGCAGAGATGAGTAAAATTAGGAGCATTTCCTGTAATCCGCGCAAAAGAACGGGGCTCATCATTGCACAAACATCAGCAGATGAAGTGTAACACAGGGCAGCAGCAAAAAACAAAAAAATCCCCCAAATTTAAATGCTTCTTGTCTCCCCTCCTATCCCTTGACCTGCCATTACCTACATTAACCTTCTCTGCTCTTCAGCTGGTTATTTTGACAGGCTTTAACGACTCATTGTGGAAGAGGCAAAAATACAAGGTCAAATCACGGAAGAGGAAGGGGGGAATTTTTTTTTCTAGATCAGCTGCTCCTGTCTGTGTGGATGGTTGAACAGCTACCACAGCAGTCTTCCATTACCTTTATAGTGATCGCATTTAGAACGATGGCAGCATGGGCCATCACGTGTTATCCTCCACTCACTCTGTTTTTGTCTGTGGGTCATTCATTCATATATATATATATATAAAAAGAGAGAAAAGGAACAGACCTTGTGGGCTTGTGGGCTTACAACAGGCTTGCAGCATCTGATCGAAGCCAACAGATGTGTTGCAGCTGCTTGTTTGGTTTGCCCTAGCAGAGCCTTCCAATCACACACACTTACTGACAAGTCACAGAAAAACACCACTAAATAGTGAAAAGTTAGAAGGCTGCAAGTAAAAAAAAAAAAAAAGGTTTCAAATAAAAACTTGGTATCTATTAAAGTGACTTTGAAGAGCACACCTATTCTTATTTTTCTATAATTTATGCTTAACTTTGGTGGCCATTAAATATATTAGCACCTATGCTGGGTCAGAAAGCCAAAATTTATATGAAAGTTCTGAACTCATGCAATGATTTGGTGAACATGTGAAACAAAGAAAGCAAGTCACAGCTGTGGGGTTGACCGGAGAACACAAGGGAAAAGTGATGCAGGGAAACCTCGGCTGGGCGTCTGCATGCTCACAGGAGAGCAACAGCTTTCAGCAGGTTATCATAACGCAGTGTGAGCCAAGCTCCGTCTAGATCTGGCAGAGGCCATAATGGAGAGGAGGGGTGGCGTGTGGAGGGGAAGCGACGAGGAAGCAGACTAAAGAAGAGTTATTAGGATGCTGTGAGGCAATGAGGGGAAGAAGGTCTCCTGAAATGTTTTGACACAGAGATCGCAAATGTGACACAGGTGCTTAAACACAGATTTTGAAAATCAAAACACGGACATCTTTCTTTTGCATCCTCTCTTCCCTGCTTCCTTTGTTTCCTTCTGCTTTTTTTTTTTGACACAACTATTAGTTGTCGCTTCACCTTAAACGGCTCATTCACTGATGCTTAATGGCAAAGCGTGTTTTATGACTGTCAGGCCGATTCGTTACCAAGCTGAGCAATAACAGCAGAGTCCAGGTTCTTTACGCAGATTGCAAGCCCCCTAAACACCCCATTATTTTAATGGGTTAACATGAAAACCAGACAGTCTAGCAGAACGAATAACCTGTGCTGGGACCGCAGCTTTATGCATTGTTTTGTGCTGTATGTATTACCACATGCACCGCATTCCCTCACAGCCACTGTGTGAGTGTGGATTTATGTTTTGGAGAGTGTGGTTTCTAGCCTTTACTGTATTTGATCTGGCATTGCTTTCTATTGTGGCGATGGGCTTTGCTCTCCTCAGATAAGAGAGCAGTTGTGTCAACACTGGGTGCTGTGAAGGAGCCGCCTGGTCGTGTTGACATTCTACAACATTGCATATTTACTCTGACCACAGAGTTCAGTCATCATCTAACTGCTAATACGCTAATAACCTGAATCCTCCTGGGGGTGGAGCCCCCTACTGGGACTGCCTGGTACTGGCTATCTGCCTGGCAGGTGAGTAAAGAGGAGTAGAAGGGGGGTATCAAAAATGGCTTTGAAAAACC